>JBBMJZ010027810.1:0-10336 GCA_037833815.1 Zingiber zerumbet
AACATATAAGTTAAACTTAGGATCAAACGTGTTAAGTTCTGCAGGCGATCCAAGTTTAATTTAAAAGAACACATGGTTATTAGAAAAGGTTCGACACTTGTACAAATTTTTTGTACAGTGGAACCGGTACGATCTTCCTAGGACTAACCAACAAGATTTTTCGGCAATTTACCAAAGGGCGCATGTAGAGATCTAAATTTACCAAAAGGTGTACGCTACTTTGGTATTTACCAAAGAACACACATTTTTAAGTGCATTTCCTATTTTACCCTCTTGACAATTTGATTTTTTCTACCATTTTTTTTCTCCACTATTTTTCTCTCACTTCTCTTTTTTTATCGGCATGCAGAATATATGAATAACATTAGTCAATTTTTTAATAACATTTTAATACATTTAAAAAAGTAAAAATAAACAATAAATAACATATTTGAACTCCTTGCAACATCAGAAATCCATAGGTTGAAATGAGTGTAATCGGAGCTCCCTAAGTCCATTAGTGGATTTCGGTCAAAACCCATTGATGGACCTAGAGAGCTCCGATTGCACGACTTCAGTTCCTATGAATTTTTGAAATTGCAAGGAGTTCAAATATGATGTCCATTATTTATTTTGGCTTTTCATAGATGTTAACATGTAAAATAAAAGAATCGTCAAAAACGTCCACGTTAGGCTTGATATGGAATCATACCGAGCCCGACGTGGGCCTGATATGGAATGATATCAGACCTAACATGAGTTTTTTTACTGATTCTTTGATTTTATATATTAACATCTATGAAAAGCTGAAATAAATAATGGTCGTCATATTTGAACTCCTTGCAACATCAGAAATCCATAAGAACTGAAATGAGTGCAATCTGAGCTCTCTAAATCCATTAGTGAGTTTTTACCGAAACTCATTAATGGACTTAGGGAACTCCGATTGCACCCATTTCAGTTCCTATGGATTTCTGATGTTGCAAGGAGTTCAAATATGATGTTTATTATTTATTTCAACTTTTAATAGATATTAATATATACAATCAAAGAATCATAAAAAAAACCCACGTTGGGCCTGATATGGAATCATATCAGGCCCAACGTAGGCCTGATATGAATTCATATAAGGTCTAACTTTCATCAATGCTGGAAAAGAACGCATGAGATTTTCGAGAAATCAGAGAAAAATATACAAATTTCATAAGTAGACTACCAAAATGAAAAATTCAAAGTTAATGCGCCAAAAAAGAGAATTAAGTTAATAAGAATGCATCCCTAGCCATTGAAGCTCATAATTAAAAGAATGAAAACATACCTATAATTTTATGATTCAAATTTTGACCCATAGACCTTCTGGAGCTCTCACAAATGTAATTAGTTTGTGCAGAGTTGGCTAGATCATCACATGCATCAAAGCCAATGGTGAAGGCAGCAACTGCCATAGGTGATCCACTCTGTGATGGTTCTTCAGACACAGTAGCAGTTCTGAACTGGTTTGCTGAAGTAACAAATTCTTCAGTATTTGGCTCCAACAATATCTCAAACTTTGAGTTCATTGAATTCTGCTCTTGAATAGATGATACCAAATGAAACTTGTTGGCTGACCAGCAGATCTCATTTTGGATGTTTTGATTGCTGATGAGATTTACTTCTAGTTGAATATTTGAAACCACAAAAGAAGTATCTTTGAGATTTTCACTGGCATTAAATTGTCTAGCGAGCCTTTTCTTTTCTAGTGAGGCTTTGAGCAAGCTGCCCACAAAAGAAACAAGGTCTGCCACTGGAGGAGTATCAAAAAGATAAGTAGTTGAATTGGAGGGAGACATAAATGTTTGAACTTAAGTGCCAATTTCTACCACGGAATCGTTATAGAATTCATTTGAAAGTTTTGTTGGCCCTTGTTCAACCCCTATTATTATGGTATTATCTTGAAACTCTGTAATAGCTTGCATCTGGCTATTTTGCATGGTCGCATACCTCCTCCTATAGAAAAAGAAAAAAAATATGAATTCAATGCACACAAGAAATCATATTAGGCCCACGTTGGGCTTGATATGATTTCATATCAGGCCCAACGTGGGCTTTTTTTTTGATGATTCTTTGATTTTATATATGAACATCTATGAAAAGTCAAAATAAATAATAAACATCATATTTGAACTCCTTGCAATATCAGAAAGCCATAGAAACTAAAATGAGTGCAATCGGAGCTCTCTAGGTTCATCAGTGGGTTTTAACCGAAATCCACTTATGGACCTCGAGAGCTCCGATTGGACCCATTTCAGTTCCTATAGATTTCTGATGTTACAAGGAGTTCAAAAATGATGCCCATTATTTATTTTGACTTTTCATATATGTTAATATATAAAATCAAAGAATCAGCAAAAAAAAACTCATGTTGAGCCTAATATGAGTCTCATATTAGGTCCAACGTGGGTCTGATATCATTCCATATCAGGCTCAACGTGAGCATGATATCATTGCATATCAAGTCCACGTTGGGCCTAATATGATTTCACATCAAGCCCAACGTGAGGTTTTTTTGATGATTCTTTAATTTTACATGTTAACATCTATAAAAAGTCAAAATAAATAATGGACACCATATTTGAACTCCTTACAATTTTAAAAATCCATAGAAATTGAAATGAGTGCAATCGAAACTCTCTAGGTCTATAACTCCTTACAATTTTAAAAATTCATAGAAATTGAAATGAGTGCAATCGAAACTCTCTAGGTCCATCAATGGATTTTGACCGAAACTCACTGATCGACATAGAGATATCCGATTACACTCATTTTAATTCCAGTGGATTTTTAAAATTACAAGGAGTTCAAATATACTATTCATTATTTATTTTTACTTCTTTAAATGTATTAAAATATTATTAAAAATTGACTAATATTATTCATATGTTCTGCATACTAATAAAAAAAATAGAAAAAAGAGAAGAGAAAGAAAAATAGTGAAGAAAAAAAAACGGTAGAAAAAAATTAAATTGTCAGGAGAATAAAATAGGAAATTCATTTAAAAAGATGTGTTCTTTAGTTAATACTAAAATAAGATACATCTTACTCTCTACATACGCCCTTTGGTAAATTGCCGCAAATTCAATGTACACAAAAGTTCATTATTACTTTTGACTCGTAGGAACTTTAAATAAAATATACTAATCTGCAGCACATCATCATCATCAACATTAAAACGAAACAAGAAAATCAACATGAATCGCAAACCATTCAAATAACGATACATTTGGTGCAAGATCTAGCAAACTATTACAATGCAAACGCGGACATAATATAGATTTTTTAAAGACAACTCGGAGACTACAAAAAACTGAAATTGATGTTCGATATCACTTATCCTTCCACATTGATTGATAAACAAAATCTTTTACCTAAGAATTTTCATACTCTTGATTGCCGGAGAAAACACTTAGAACACACGATATGGTTTCCCCATTGTGCTCTTCAGGTATAGGCATCTCACCTGTGAGGACACAGAGACAAGGAATGTTAAAACAATGAGATGAGGAAAATTTTGAAAATAAAGTTGAAAACAAGGGAAGAAGAATTGGAACTATAAAAAGAATTCAAGAACTAGAAAGTATCCTCAATTTAGCATGTCAATTACTTCAACTGCTAACTTAGATTTGATCAAACAGAATGCAGGTCTCGGTAAAGTGTCTAAAACACGGATTGAAGGGTCAATGGAGAACTCACGTTTTGCCAGTTCTTCTTCAGCAAAGACACGAGTAAATTGACACTCGTTTGCACATTCTGAAAAATATGCTTTTCCTCCATGCCAACATTGGCAACAGCCACGCCCATGCAGAGGACCTTCTTGAGTTGAAATTTCACCGTCGCCTTTGTCTCATTTACCTTCGCCTCCAACGGTTCTTGGTGACTAACTAATGCAGGAAACTTCCCTGTGAACACAATTAGCAAATCTAAGTGAAAATTGTAATCTAAAAGAGACCAGAGTAAAGAGTTCACAGGTAATAGGTTAAATTGGTAAAAGGAATACATTGTGCATGCTGCAAACTAGTATGAAAAATATACAATATCGAATTCCAATCTCCAGCTTTTCTGAAATTAAACTGGTAAAACAATGTCACCCTCACCAAAGGCATTTTGTTTTTGATATAAGAGTAAATACATGTTGCATTTTGACATTAAGCATTTTATATTAACATAATTTCATCACTTCAAAGCTACTATGGCGTCAGAGCAACTAAGCTAATTATGATAAAAAAGCATATCCTTAAAATTTCTGTAGAGCTTGCTTAAATACACTGTAAAACGTTGGTGATATATTGGATTTTAATATGCATATTTAAGCTTGTTTTCATGCAGAAGCACACAGCATTAATATGACACCATTTGATGTGCAGTAACATTCAGTCTTATTCAAGAATAGGGGATAGCAAACCCAAAACAAAATTATTCTCCTCAGGTCACTGGAAAATGGGGAAAAAATAGAACTGCCAGTTGCAGAATCATATATATTAAACAACCATATAAAGAATCAGAGCTTGCCTGCCTTGTTAAGACCAGGACCGAGAAGACGAGGAATCTGTTTAATGATAGCTTCTGATGCTAGGAAAGCATGGTACTTCTTAGCAAGTTTCTTCACAAGCTTCTTGTTTTTGTTCATCTTCTTCAAACTCTCAACGTCCATGTAATCAAGACCTATCTTCTCTGCCTGAAAGTGACAAGAATTATTAGCACAACATGCTTTAGTGGGTTGCTCATTAACACAAGTCGCAGCACATCTTGATCAGAACTCTGGAAGTTGGAATTCAGCAAATTTAATAAGAAACTACTTAACACTTACATAGATTAATAAGATAATTATTTAAGCTTAAAATTTAAAAAAAAATCAGTCACAATACTTTGATATTGTTTTTACTTTGACAAGGCCCTGATCAAGACGGGGCAAGTTAACCAGCTCAAGACAAGCAATAACACACATACAATTGACAAGATTTAATTAATTACATATTTCTTTTGACAATAAGATCAATATTGTTAGTCGTAGTTGATCAAAAGCAAAAACAGAAAATCCATAAAGCTCATCCAACAATATATACCTGATGAAACCAAAGTTTCTTAAAACAGTTTACATGAGATGATGGAACAGAAGAAAAAAAATGATTTAAAGTTTAAATTTATTCTAAAGACATAAATACCCATTATTCGGGTATGATTTATCAAAGAATAAGGTTTTGCTAGTCTTTTCTACACAGGTGCATTTTGCTACCATACATTTCAGACCAACATTGGCAAAAAAGAAAACTTGAGAAAAAAGGGTCCATTTTTTATCCTTCCAATTTGACTTATGCATATTAATGTAAAAAAAGGGTAACACGGCACATTAACCTCCCACCAATGCAGGGTCATATTGGGTCAATTGTACACAGTGTTACCCTATATTGCCAAAGTTTATTTCCACGACTCTAACTCGTGACCACAGGATCACATCGCAGCAACTTTCTTGGAAAATTTCGACCCAGTTTTCAATCACTATTATTTCCTACCATCCAACTTTCTTCATTGAAAAACAATAATAAATGACTTCATAAAGATATAAACATGGATCCTAGAAAGTCAATAGATTGGGGAAAGGATGATAAAATGTTCCAATGAGTACCTCTTCAACATGTTGTGCATCACCCAGCATGCAAACTTTCATTTTTGGGCGTGGAATATGTTGTAGCTTTACAGAACCACTGAATCGCTTATCCTTCTGAGGATCATAATTTTTCAAACCAATCTGTAGTTCGATTGTCTCAGTGAAGTTCCGTTTCTTCTCTCGAGAATCAGCAAGAATCTGTGAGATAGCTTCCTTCACAACATCACTCTGCAACTTACTGTGATTGTAATAATATTTTCAGAAGGTTAGTTCAACATGATAAAAAAAAATAAAACTGTAATTGAGAACTATTGTAACGGCAAAGTATGTGTACAATAAGAAATTTTTGGTAATTCGTTGCAAATTTCCAGAATGTGTCAAGATTGCTAATGAAGTTGACAGCAATTAGGAAGATTGAAAATTAGTGCAAATGTATACAGAGCAAGAGACAATTACTTGATGTAACAGAAAACAAAGGAGTTATGCAAAACAAAGCAGTCGTGAAGCTCAAAAATAACATACTAGGATATAAAAAAAGGTTGCACAATAATATAGTGTCATAATAGAAGCAAATAATAATATGCCAGGCAAATAATGAATTATCACAACAAACAGTAGGCAACTGACTAATTTGCAAACTAAATTGTAGCAGAATTAACATTAGGCCAAATGCTTATTGTGGTTAACAAGCATAATAGCTAATCTATAGAAAAATAACATGAAAGCCGATATCCATAAAAAAAAAAAACAGAACATCTTGGGATTTTTTTTGGAAGAATTACAATAGCCGACTTTGTACACTTAGCTAGTCCACAACCCATAAAAATCGCTCATTTTTTGTCCAAAAGTATAACTACATAACCATAGAGGAAGGAACTCATACGTACTGAACAACTTTGATCTTTATAAATACTTCCAACCATTTTAACCAAAAGAACTACACTGGCATTTGAGCAACAAACAGCCCATGTAATATGAAAAAAAATGCGGATTCAACATGCGAGAGAAATAAAAGAGACATGTAAAAGAAAACAGATAGCATCCAAAAAGGATCTAACAGCAGCTCTAAAGGGAATTGCAGACTGAATAATACCTCATTTTTCACGCGTACGTCTTCGTTTCTTCGACCCTTCAAAGAAAAAACACACTGACAAAATGAGCTCCACCACAACAAAAAAACCAATCAATTTTTAGGGGTAAACCAATCAAAATCAAAACAAGATTTCACTGTTAAGACCAAACAGCGGATCAAAGTGCGGTTAAATGCTTAGGATAAGAAAAGGGACTAAACGAGCATCAACTACTTTGGGAAGCACACCTCGGAGCTGCTAGTAGGACAAGATCGCCGAACGCCTCCAGAAGCGCTACGGGAGCAGGAAACGCCCTACTTATGTATCGCGAAATGTGAAATTGGAGGCGACCACCCTAGAACCCTAAAATTTCCAGGGATGGTCACTGCTGACCGTTGGATTTGGAACCAACGGACAAACTATCTGGGCCTGGTTAGCCGGCTGCGCCGGGCCGTCTCCATGGCCGCGTTAGAGAAATCCATTTAGATCTAGAGAACACGCCAATTTATCAAAATAGCCCTATTATTTTCATTTTTCTAAAAGGCGTCTCGGTTAGCTGTTCTTCCGGTTGAAAATTTCCATTTTTATTTTTTATCCGAAAATTTCAGAAGAATATAAAGGGATGTATTCAATGCTGAACTTTTAATTACTTTGAATGACTTTTATGAATTTTAAAAGTGTATGTGTATTCAATCTAGACTTTTATAAACTTGTAGAAATTTAATGATATCCAAATTAAATTTTTATATAGTTCTAAAAAGTCGATGTGGTATTCAAACTTGACTTTTCAAAATTCTATAAAAATCTGTTGGTATCTAAAATTTTAATAGATTTTCATGGATTTTTTTATAATTCCTTAGATATAAATTTTAACCAATTAATGAGCTCTCCAAAATACTTAGTACAAGTTTAAATATAAAATAAAAAGTTTCTCCTCGCCCTTAAAATTTCTATAGACTTTAAATCATTTTAATTTTTTATAAATAAGTCTTTTCTCTTTCCGCTCCTCGATTTTAATTATTTCTTTGAGCCCCGTCCAAAGCCTACCAATATAATAGTACACGGTCCAACTTGACGCATATTCAGTAAAGAATCTAGCGCTCTGGCTCATAGCTCTGAGCCCTGTTCAAAACTTACCAAATACAATAATACACAGTCTAACTTGACGTATATCCAACTTCCCTCTCTTATCCGACGTCGTTATCCTCTTTTACAGAAACTGCTATACAGGTTTTTTTTTTAACTTTATTATTATTTTTTAAAGTTTACGTTTTTTTTTTTTGAAATTTATATTTTTTTAGTTTATGTTTTTTTTAAGTTTTATTATTTTATGTTTTCTTAGTTTATGTTTTTTTTTAAGTTTTATTATTTTATGTTTTTTTTCACTTTTTACGTTTTTACTTTACGTTTTGTTTTTAGTTTAAGTTTTTTTTAAAGTTTATGTTTTTTTCTTTAATTTTTTTTAGTTTACGATTTTTTTATTTTATCGGTTTTTAGTTTATGTTTGCTTAGTTTACCATTTTTTTTAGTTTGTCTTTACATTTTTTCTAAGTTTCGGTTTTTTAAAATATGTTATTTATATTTGGTTTAGTTTTATAAGTAAATATTTTTTAATAGATGATGGATATATGAATTAACATCAATTTTTGACTCAATTTCAAAGTGTGCAATATCATCTTCAGGAATTCACTAGCCAAGGTCGTCACCCAGAAAATAAAAAGAAGCTGTTAAATCTTCGTCATGCCTCCTTGTGGAACGTCATTGAGAGAGTATTTAGAATATTTAAAAATTATAATTTAAAATATTCAAAACAACTCCTCCATTTACATATACTACACAAGTCGAACTTATTTTGGCTTGTGCCGGATTGCATAGTTTTCTTCGCAAGGAGTGTCGTTATGATGAATTTTCAGTTGAATCAGATAATAAAGCTTCATCATCCTTATCAGAACAAGTTCATGGTGTCGATTGCTTTTATCAATTATCTGATACTCAAGAACAACAATAAACAAATGTCAATACATTGAGAGATAAAATAGCAAATCGAATGTGAAGCGATGTTTATCATAATGGCAAAAACGAAACTTATAATTTTTCTTTCTCATAAATCTACAAGTTTTGATGAAAAAAATTATAAATATCTATAAAAGTCTTGTAAAAAAGTCTATTAAACTTCATAGAATTATTTTCACAACTATGTAAAATTTTATACAAGTCAATAAAAATCTATTAACTCTATAAAAATCTATCGTTAAAAAAAAAGTCAATAAAAATCATAATTGAATATACCCTAAAACACTGCTTAAGAAGAAAGCAAGAAGTTCTAAAAATAAGAATTATTGATAGACACGAAAGCTCGTGTTTATATTTATAAAAATTTATTTATGTTCGTACCATTTAAGTTGATTTGAAATAGATAATTTTGATTATGTATTGAATCTTTCTACGCAAATAAATAAGTTAAAATGATTTTGAGCCCAGATTATTAAAAAAATTATTAATATAATATTTGCCTCGTATAATGATATATTAGATAATACGGTTTAATATGACTGATAGAATATATCAAGATTGATTGATACTTAGTTTAAAAAACAGTGAAGGAGTGGGTCTATTATTAAAGTAAATTAGTTAATTATTATTCCAAAAAAAATTATGAGAATTACTTATGCCAAATTAAAAACTTAATTGGATTAAAAATCTGACACCTATTGTTTTCATTATCATTTAAATAAAAAAATATATATACTAAAAATATATTGCTGTACCATTTTTTTTACCAAAACTACATCAGTTGTATTTGACTAATTTTAATGAAATTGGACAACTTTGATAAATTAAAGCAATTTTATTTAATAGTTTGAAATTTTTAATCAATATTATGATAAATTTTAAACCAATTACAGCACAATTTCGAGAAGAGTTGGTACAACGACACGTGGACTAGAATATTTTTAACACCCTCTTTGTTTTTTGCCGACTTAATTTCCAAGATCCAACGATTCCTAATATTTAAAATTTAAATGAAGTCTTGATGCGGTTCACCATTCACATGCCGATGCATCGTGCTACTTATTCATCAAAAAAAGATTTTTTTTTTCAAATAAGAAATATTTAAAACAAAGAAAAAAAAATCATAAATTTATATAAATAATATGTCACTCATTCTACCTAACACTACCACGTTAGGCCGTAGTGATGGTGCTAATAAAGAAGATGAAAAAATAAAGATGAGATTTTATATATAAATAAAACTATAAAAGTATTAAGTTGATTTTGTTGGACTCGTAAGTTTAATAATATTTCACTCGCTCTAAACTTCGAGTATATTGTATTAAGTCACAATGTAAAATAAATTTTATATGTCATGACTCAATATCTCCGTTGATATTTTTGTAAAAAAAAAAAAAAAAATGTAAACTCCAAATTCAGGAATCTCAAGGCATCCCTATTTAACGGCATACGGTGGGTCCAACGAGTTTCCGCCGACCGATAACATTTGACATACCAAATTCTACCGGAAAGGCTACTGGCGGGTGCAACCGTGGGTATTGCTGAACATGTTGTGGCTGTGGCAGCCAATGTGTTGCCCCTTACACTCGAATGCTTCTATTTTATTGGCCGTGGTTCTGGCCGACGATCCCCT
>JBBMJZ010027845.1:0-10335 GCA_037833815.1 Zingiber zerumbet
AGTTTGACTTGACCATTTGCCACCTCATTTGTGAGTTGGCATTAAGTGGGCTAATGATGATGTGCCACATCATCAAGACTAGCACATGTGTGTGCCACCTCATGAGGGAGATCAAGAGTTGTGACTCTTGAAATCCCATGGAGTATATAACCTCTCACTTGAAGGTGGTCGGCCACTTTTGGTGGAGTTACTAGTGAGAATTGATTCTCATTCAAGTCTTCTTTTTCCTCTCTACCTTTCTTCTCTCCCTCTCTTTCTCCTTGCCGTGACCATCAAAGGTGCTAGCACACCTTTTGTTTAGTTTTCCTCCACCTAATCGTTTGTGTGGATACACATAGAGGGGCGTTCACTTGACACCCTTGAGATCCGGCATCCTTGGACGAGCGGAATAAGCGAAGGGCTTCGCTACAAAGGTATAACCTTTCTTCCTTGTAGATCTAGTGTAGATCAAGGTTAGAGAAACTCATACACGAAAGTAAGATTTTAATCTTTGCACGGATCCTGTGGCATGGGAATTTCGGGGTTTCCGCAATGCAAAAAGCGGTTTTTGCGGCCCGAAAATCCCAACATCTTTAAAATTTAAAATCTTCCGTTTATACAAACCATTCGAAGCTTAGGAAAGGAACATAAACTAGGGTATCATTCTCCCAAAAATAGCCAATAACATCAACTATAGGATCCAAATTTTTCCTCTACTTATAGAAACTACCTAAAGCATAAGTTAAGTAGGGAATATGCCTTCAATCTTTAGCTACCAACTCCCTCTTCTTTGTCTTCCCTTGGAGCTCTAGAACTGGTGGAGAACAATGGGGAGAGAGAGCTTCCTTGGGCCAACAGAAACATATGGAGATGGAGTTTGTAAAGGTAGGGGTTTTTAAAGAGGTTAGAAGCTTAGGGCTTAGTCTCTCTTTTCCTTCTTCTACAAGAAACATTGGACCTAGTCCCATTGAAATTACCACTTAGCAAATTTAAGAAAACATCTAAATTTTATCAACTAAGTTATATAAATTTTTATACCAAATTTTTTAAATTTTAAGTCCTATAAATATTTTATTTACTAATCCCTATATATATATATATATATATATAGCTAAGGACTCAACTAATGGAGTCGAAGGTTCTAGGTGATCAGAGAGAGGAGCAGGGTGACCTAGGCATCCGTGGGACCGAAGATGGCTTCCAAGAAACTAGAGATGACATTATCCAATGATCCAAAGGAGGCAATCAAGATCGTTTGACCATAGTCCAAGGGCTCGGAGGGAGTCCAGCCAATCAGAGACTACGGAAACATTATTGTTACGAAGCCACAAGTGCACAGCCACATCATTAGTAATAAAAAGATATCAAACCATACGGACTATTGATTAAGCACTAGAGATTTTGCACGGTGAATTATCTAGATAATCAAAGGTTGGTTGAAAGCTCATGAACAAGAGAGAATAAGAGAGAGGGGGGGGAGAGAGAGAGAGAGAGATAATCTTGAGAGGGAATGAGCTTAGAGAGATAGTTTCTAGGATTTTAGTTTCATTATGATACTAATTAATGTCCCTAGTGTATGTTCACTTCCTTACCCTCTGTGTCTATAATTATGTACGAATTCTAACCTAATTATCGATAAGCTACAATAATTCCAACATTATTTAGTAAAGAAGTAACTCTAGAATGTCCGGTTAAAGGGATACCCTCTGTCACTAAGGGCTCCCTAGTCATACAATCTCTAATGTTATCTTAGTTACTTCCTAACAAGGATTAAAGGTTACACCTTAATGTTTACATCATTCTTATTAAATGTTACTAAGTAAAAGAGGTAACATAGAAAGTTTGGTTAAAGGGATACCCTTTGTCACTAAGGGTCTCCCGATCATACAATCACTATATTATACAAGTCATTTCCTAATGTTAAATTGGTGTAAGCCCATTAAGATCTTAGTTAGCCAATCCCTTGTGGAGGATTAGCTCCTAATTCAAGGTGATACTCTAGAAAGTCCAGTTAAATGGATACTCTTTGTCATTGGGCCCCTCAGCCATGTGATCCAAAGTATCTCCTCTACATGATAACTAATCCTTCACATGTACATGTTTACATCATTCACACATTTCATCAAATACTTACAAGGCATAACATATATATAACATGGCATAAACACTTTATTGAATAAGGAAATGACATATACATAGTTCATACATCAATAAAAATATCATAATTACTTCCTACTCCTAGAATCTGGAGGTCTACTCCATGGAGAAGGAATAACAAACTAAAGACATGAATAATAACATTCTTACAACCCAAATACAAGAAATGAGGAGAAAAAATGCTTAGAGATGCATTGTAAGTGTCTTTATAGTGTCTCTTTACTCCGAAGGTTGATGAATCATTGACGGCTCAAAGATAAAGGCTCTAGGGTTTTCCTTAGAGGGGAAAACCCTTCCCCAAGGAGAGGGGCAGAACCCCAAACCCAAAATAAGTGAAAAGGGGGAGCAAATCCAATTTTATAGGTAGGGGGTCGTGTCCCCTCATTTTCTCCACCACATGGCCATGCTAGGGGGTATGACTGTGGCATGTGTGTTGTGGCCCAAGGTAGGCACAGTTGTGCCTCTTGGCATGGCCTACCCATGGGTGTTGCTGGAAAAATAAGGCACGACCGTGCCTTTTGGCAAGCCCAGCTGTGTCTTTATCTAGAATAAAAGGCACGGTCGTGCCTTATGGCATGGTTGGACCATGATTTGCTCTAGAGACCAAGCATGGGCTGCCTGTGGTTCTTTCTAGAAGAGGCATACGGTCATGCCAAGGGGCAAGGCCTGGGTTACAGATTTGCTCCAGTGGCCAATTCACTCCATTTTGAGCTCTAATTTCTATCATGTCAATCAAAACAAGTAGCAGATCTCCGAATAAGAGGAGTAGAAGTATGATAATATAATGAAATATGGTGTAATAAACATAGATTATACTCATGAAATATAAGTAGTTGTACATCAAAGAATGCCTAGAACATATATAACCTATGCACATCATACCCCCAAACTTAAACTTTTGCTTGTCCTCAAGCAAAAATTACAATCTAAACTTCTATAATTAAATAGTGTATCATAATCTCTAGTGAATCAGTCTAATCCTTTCAAATAATTTTATTGGTGAGCAAGATACAAAAGTTATTTGTGTATAGCCTAAGGAATAATTTTCTGTGCTTAGTACAATAGTGGCCTAAGTTTATCAAGTTTTAATCCCTAAGCCTAGTCAAGTCGTCATATCTCTATGTTCCTTATGTTCCCAGTGATAGGCACTTACTTGCCACATACATGGTTCATATCTCTAAAACTATACAAGATCTCAAAGGATTACTCGGAATCAAAAGAAATATAATGTTTATTTCCCCAGTAACCTAACTCAGTCTCAAAGGGGTAAATTGTTAGTTTTCACTCACAACAATGCTATTTATATCCCTTATTCAAATGATTTTTTATTATTTTTTAAATTTTTTGGTGATTTAAAGATATAGCACTAACATAAATGCAAATATATAAACACAAATATAGGGATTTTACTTTTTTCAAGTAAGTTTCCCTGATCTGAGATCATCCAATAACTAAAATATAATTGAGAAGTCACCTTAGAAATACAAATACTAATCTAGTTGTATGAATCCTGGCTATTTTTAAAGTTATTTACCATCTAAACAGTTGGTGCGGTTAGCACTAATGGTCTAACTCGAGTTTTGATGAATGATAAATTAGGTTAAGTTAGTTTTGTTGCTGATCTAACACTTTGACCGAGTGTGCAAGAGAAGTCCAGACAGGTCGACGGGCTGACCATATGTCTGTCACGAAGCCCAGCTAGGTCGATGGGCTGACCGGATAGCTGGCACAAAGTTTAAATGGGTCGACGGGCTGACCGGACATTTGGCACGAAGTCCAGCTAGGTCGACGGGCTGACGGATAGCTGGCACGAAGTCCAGAGGTCGAAGGGCTGACCGGACGTCTGGCAGGTAAGTAAAGGTAAGTCATTGGAGGGGAGTGACTGTGAGGACGCGTTCCCGGAAAGAGAAATTAGGCACCGATCCGACTTAGAACCATTTTGGAACTCTAAGTCGAGATTTTGACTAGATTCCGGTATCGGAGAGACGGAATCTAATTCATACTCTTTATGTTGAAATTATAAACTGTGATAATACTTTATTTTGTAGGATATACATTATATATTTGCCTCGGGCTAACTTTTTCTTGCAGAAGAAGGACTTTCTGGAGAAAGGTGGTCCGAGCGCCCGAAAGGGATTCGGGCGCCCAGAGGCAAAATTTATCTAGTTCACAGCGTCGACACGTGGAGCTCGCTGGTTGGGTCGGCTACATCACACCAGGGTGCCCCAAAGGGCTGCGGGCGCCCCGAGCATCCTATAAAAGAAGGGTCAAGGGTGGAGCTTCATAAAATAACTCAGAATTAACAATCTACTTCCTTGTGCTCCTGCGATGCTGTGATCTCCGACAAGCTTTCCTTTTCTGTTCTAATTCTTTTTATTGTCAGTAATTTTCTTTATTAGAAATCTTGTACTTAATTTGTAATCTATATTTGAATTGCTAGTGGATTGCCCAACGAAAGTACTCAACGAGTACGGGCCTTGGAGTAGGAGTCGACACAGGCTCCGAACCAAGTAAATCGAACTGTGTTAGTCATGCTCTTTCTTTTTTCTTTTCTATTGCGTATTCTTACTCTTACAAAATTTTAAATCGATATTCACCCCCCCCCCTCTATCGACTTTCACGATCCAACATAAACTAGGCCAAGTGTAAAGAGATCCTAAAATAAAGTCAACATTGAAACTTTTAATGTAAAAATATTGCTCACTTCATGCTATCATGGATAAAAAAAATAGATCACTTATCACCATAAGTCAACAATAAACCACATGAAATCTAAAATAAGTATGCTAGCATTTTTCTATTAAGGAGCAAACAATCTTGATGTGATGAATAATTCAACTAGAAATATTTTATTATTTAAAAATAAATATGACAAATACTAAACTAAACCTAATATATACACATCCACCAGACTTAAATCTTTCGTTATCCCAATGAAAACTAGAAATATAATATGGAGGTTTTGAAATAAGAGAAGTTACCAAGTGATTAGCTCCAAATGGATAGAGATTCAAGTGCTTGAAAATACTCCTCTATTTGATGTTCACATTCTTCCATAACTTTAAATCCTACTAAAAGAAATTAGACAAGAACAATTAAGTAGAGAGATTTGGATTATTATGAAGAAAGAAAAGAAACTAGAAAGAAACTAAAAACTTAGATGAAAATAAGAAGGAACTTAGGTTGTCTCCCAAGAAGCACTTATTTTAAGTTATTAGCTCGACCCTTATTTAGACTTTTCAAAATCTTGCTCTAGCCAAAGTGAAAACTTCCAAACTTTTCTTCAAATCACCCATTTTATTATGAAGAGAGAAGTTGTCATACAATCAATCTATTGTAGCACCGCTCTCTCCATCTTCGTCTTCTTGCAAGTTCTTTTAGGGGGGTCAAATATGGTTCAGATTAAGCTTCCAATTATAGGGCCCTATAAAAATTACACACCCAAAGAAAAAGAACACCTCCTACATGCATGTTAAATAAGTAAGAACTGGAATCATGTCAAGTTTAGTTGAGCACTTATTAGAAATGGAATCACATCCAACAAAATCCAACCTAGTTACCTCTCTGAAATTTTCTAAAAGATCATAAGAAATACTTACTTCAAAGTGCTTAAAGGGACATGAAAGTTCCAAACAAGTGGATGTGATTTCTTCTTGATCAAGTAAGGTCTATAGCTCCATCATTGGTGGTGATGCTTCAAAAGGTCATGATTCATGGGGCTTTGTCTTTCCTACACAAGTCTCTACACTTTAGTCGTCAACAATTTCGATCATTGTAACTCAGGAAATCATGGGAAGTGATTCTTGGGGCATTGCTTCTATAGCGTAAGTCCCTACACTTTTCTCCACAATATCATCACTAGTAGAGAATACATTGATATCAATGTCATCCACAGGAGAGTTATCATCTTCATTGGTGGTTTTAAACTGATTATCCATATCATAATCATCATCTGAAAACTCTATCTCACCATTAACAAATATAATCCCTGGAGGGAAATCCAAAATTTTGCAATACACCACATCTCCATCACCATCATCATTATAGAATTTACCAATTTCTTCATCATTCATGGTTTCCACCAACTTTTGTGAAAAAGAAATTTGTGGTGCATGAGTCCTTAGTCGAGGCATTAGGATGAAGTCATTTTCATTGATAGCTTGAGGCATATGAATCACATGCTCAGGAAACTATGCTTGTGGTGTATAAATCCCTGTTGGAGTGGTGGGTGGGTGGAGTTTTCTTGAGAGTTGCAATGGAGGTCCAATGCATTGTGAACTCACTCTATCTGACTTAACTTCTAACTATCTGAAGCTCTCATTTTGCTTGATTATAACTTCTACATGGTTTTCAAGACTCTTGAGGTCTTGCAATGGTTCTTGTTCATCATTCACATTTGCATTCATGGTTTGTACTTCTAAGATTGTTGGGGAAGGTTCCATCCAATTTTGATTTAACCACTGTTGGAGGTTATGTGTCATTTGATCAATTAACTCATATGTTTCATTCAAACTTTTATTCATCAATGAAGTTCCTGCAGTAGAATCTAATAAAGTCTTGTTTAAGAAAGAAATCACCATATAGAATAGGTGCAGCCATTTCTCCACCCCAAGATGAGGACACCACTTCAATAAACTTTTGAATCTCTCCCATGCTTTGAATAGTTATTCTTCATTTATTTGAGCAAAGTTCATGATTTAGTTTCTCATGAATGTTGTCCTACTTGATGGGAATAAGTAATTTAGAAGCGTTACACCAATTGTTCTCAGCTCGTTATGCTTTATAGAAGAAGGGAATTCAACCAACTCTTTGCTCTACCCCTAAGGCTGAATGGAAATGCCAGCAATTGAATAGCATTTTCTAAGACTCCTTCACACTTCATCGTACTACAATATGTAGGTCCGAGTAGGCTGGCTGGAGAGGGTTGAGTTGCCTGAAATACTAAAACAATACCTTCTCGAACTTTCAACTCAGGTTAGCAGCAATAGCAATTAAAAATAAACAATATAAAGTTAAAAGAAAGAGGAGTGAAATTTACTTGGTTATAACCGGGGTGATTGTTAATCCAAGATAGATGAATGCACTAAGAATCTCCTTCGGTGAAGGTGAAGAAGTCTCTTACACTCATTAACAGCTCAGACTATTGTTAGGAAATAAATTCACAAGTTGTTGTTTCTTTCATAGGTCCAGGGGTCCTTTTATAGCCCCTAGAAAAATTTATCCGCAAGCTGAAGGAGCCTGCCATAGGGCTGGAAGGCACCTCCAGCGAGGCTAAGGATAAAACTTTATCCTTTTCCACAACGGCCAGATTAACTGGTTAAAGACGCCTTCCATGGCTAGTTGAAGGCGCCTTCAGCCATTGAAGGCACCTTTCTGCCTGAAAGTCGCGGAGGCACCTTCAACTCCTATTGAAGGTGCCTCTAGCAGCTTCATAGCTCCACTTTAGCTCTTTCACTGCTCCGATCACCTGGATGATTTCGGCCAATGGAATAAGGCTCACCACAACCCAATTTCTACCTTCTCCTCGAGCAGGCTTCCGCTCTGACTTCTCGTCCCTCGAACGTCACGTAAGTTCTTCTCATCCACCGATGTATTCTTCCGCAACATCTCGTCCCTCGGACGCATCGAACCCGTCAACTCTCTCCCGTGTCGTCCTTCTCGCTAGCCGCCTTTTCCGCTCGACTTCCTGTGCTTCTAAGCTTCTGCACACTTAGACATAATGATCAAACCAAAATAAGATCTAACCTAACTTGGTTGATCACACAAAAAATAACCTTAGGGTTCCAACAGGATATAATCTATATGTTAGCCCCCACTAGGCTGACTACAATACACCTAGCCCAAGTAGTAGTTCCTTGTCCTGCATATTTAAATTACTCAAACAGGTATCCAAGAATATCATCCTCTTGACATGTAATTTTTTGGCTAAAAACTTATAAGTAATAACCCTGACAAGAGACCAAATAGTATACGTCTCTTTATAAAAAGAGTGGTGAATTCTCTATGGGTTATTCAAATACCTTCGGACACTTTGACTTATATTCAATCATCTTGAGGCTACACCTTAAAGGAGATGTTTGTTTAAAATATCAAAGTATAACTATCAATGACTAAAATTACTTGAATAATTCAAGTCGAAAAAAATTTGTATTCAAACTGCAATGGGATCTTCATAGACATGTATAGAACTATATAAAGTCTCATAACATATCACATCTAATGAACTAGTTACCCATAACTGACATTCATATATTGACTCTCAACATTCCAATGTTTCTAGCCAATGAGGACTGACTGTTTGGATAAACCAAGGAGCATAACATATGCTAGTCTTACAGAATTGATGATGTTCAATCTTATCAATTCATTAAATAGGGAATCTTTCAATATGTACATAATTATACATGGAGAGATGGTTACTAATTATGATCCAATCATAATTTCTCTTGCATTATGCATTATATTGTGGACTTCATTAATTGAGTTTAAGATCAATATCATATACATAGATAATGTACACTTAAATTCATTTATCCAATAAATAGTACACTATATAAGACGCGTATCTTAGGACACCTCTTAAATATAACAACTAAGATCTAGATTGTGTTGTGTCACACTCAATCCATAGGGTGAAATAAGTGGGGTAAGTCAAACTAGATGAGGACATCTCAACTCACAAGTTAGGTTGTGCATATCTAGAGAGGGGTTCACTAGCCCTAGCTTAATGTGTGCAAGGTTGAGCGTCGCTTGTGGTCTAGACCCAGTTATAAATAATAGGCATATGCAAAGGTCAAGTACCACTTGCAAGTGTAGGATCGTGATGTACTAGAAGGGATAAGTAACATTTGGTCGAGATTACTTTTTTATAATATTAGAATGCAATGGAATAATAAAAAAGTACACAAATAAGAGATACCTTATTTGTGATTTGATTGTGAGCCACTAATAATTCTCCTTTTTAGAAAACCTTTTGAAAATGGAGAAATCTTTTACAAATTGTAAGTACAAAACAAACATGCAAGTAAAAGGAAATTTGATAATATAAAGATTAAAACAAGCAAATGTTACAAAGATCTTGATCGCCTCCAAAAGTCTTGAATGCAACTGTACTTTTCTCGAAACCTCCTAAATCTCGTGAACTATAAGAATTTTGAGAGCTTTGAATGAATTGAGTGTATTTGTGTTTTAATCAATGCATATGATATATAAACATGAGCTCCTCATCTCCTTTTATAACTATCTATTGAGTTACTAACTTGGCACCGAAAACAAGTTGCTCTTCATCCAATCAGGATGATGTAGCACCTCTTCGAGTGCCTAAACCAGCTCCAATATCCTAGAAGCCTGAATAATCTAGATTTTTAATCAACTCACTTGGATTAACTTTGATTAGACTTCAGTCGCTCTAATCTGCAGGTCACCGAGACCTGATTTTAATCATTGTACCTTCAAATCATCCGGACTTATTTCGATCACTTGATCCAACTCGTTGACTCCAACTTCCTACAACACAAAATTAGTCTATAAACATATGTTACAGTCATATGCCTAATATCCGATAACCTACTAGTTTGCCTAGTGTTTAGTTTACATAATCCACCAAGACTTCTCACTTACTCAGAATTCACTCATCAAAAACTTCCTTTATCTAGAGTTCACTCCTTTAGGGGTTTCCCTTTACTTTGTGTTAACTCCTTTCAGACTTCCTTCTATCTAGAGTTTACTCCTCTAGAATTTTTTTCTTGTCAAACATCTAGTCACCCCTTTGACCTGCTTGTCTTATGACTCGTGTGAGCTAGAAGGGGGGATAAATAGCTATAATCACTTCATCTCTATTTTGTGCTCGTTGTTTGCATGCACAATGGAAACCTTGATTTAAACTGAACTTCACATTCACAACTCAATATCTACTTGGTATCCGTCTCCTTGAGATGACTAATTCAAGGGTCCACTCCTAGCAATTTTCTTCCACTATAAACTCGCTCTTTTTGGAAATTTTCTGGAGGTGAAGAAGTCTCTTACAAGATTGATTATACAAAAACACAACAAAAAGAGCAAATACAAACACAATCGAAAGCAAAAGTAAAAATGAATTTACAATGAAACTTTGCTTTGCTTGCTATCTTGTTGCTTGAAAATGTCTCGTATTGACTTGAAAATATAATGCATCAGTACTTCACCTTAGAATTTCCAATC
>JBBMJZ010027854.1:0-10335 GCA_037833815.1 Zingiber zerumbet
CATATATATAAATATAAAATGCAAACATTTGACCAAAGTGATTCTCATTTCAAAATATTTCAAAACAGATGTTCATATAAAAGATAGACTTATAGTATACATCCCAACAGAACTAAAGTCTCATTCCCAATGGATCATCTTTCCTCTTCCACCTCTTCTCCATTCACATCACTAATGTCCAAAAGAAAGTCCTAGTGAGCCTAGGCAAGGGAAAAGTCCAAGTGGCTCAAAGGCTGACTAAACACTTGATGATCAAATGTCCAACGGGAGTTGGCACGAGATGAAAAGTCCAAGTGGGTCAAAGGTTGACCGGAAACTTGGTGAAGAAACCCTAGCAAGTCAAGGGTGACCGGATGTTAGGCAATGGGAAGTCTCAACATGTCACAGATGACTTTAGGGTTGGGCAAATGAACCCTAAACTCGAGTTCGAAGTTTAGGATTGGACAACCTAATCGATTGGGACTTGTTCCAATCGATTAGGTTGATAGTGCTTTTTGCGAAGCACAGTAAGGATTAGAATCAATTGGCTAATCGATTATACTTTATGTTACTCGATTAGGGCAATCAATTAAGGGTCTTTCACATAAGAACAGAAGAGCTTGAAATTGATTAGAGCAATCGATTCGGACTTTACCAATCGATTAGGGTAATCAATTAAAATCTACTCAATTGAGAGATTCTCATGAAAATAGAAAACTTTTCAATCGATTGGGCAATTTATTGAAGCTATCAAATCAATTGGTATGGTTCACTAATCAATTAGTCAAGCGAAAAAGAATCGTTCTATAGGTTTTGAATGGTCAAGCTAACGTGACAATTAATTGAAGGTAGACCAATCAATTAGGAGACGTCAAAATAACCCTAGAAAAGGGGTTTTCGTGAAGATTTGAACAACACTTGTTTTGGCTAGTTCTTGGGAGTTTTGGAGTAAAGTATTGTAAAAATTCCATCCACCAAGAGACAATTCAAAGTAAAAACAAAAAACAAACAATGCAAAGTTCCTCATTGTAAACTCTAAGAGTCGATCTCGATTGTATTTTATGTTTGTGTTTTTGTTTTATTATTGTATTCTTATGCTTGAGCTTATATGAGACTTCTATACCTCCAGAAATGAGGCTCTCATAATGCATCTGTGTGAGTTAAGAGTGGATCATTGAGTTAGTACATCAAGAAGGTGGATACTAAGTAAAAAATTAATATGTTAACATTACTTCAAATTTTCTGTTACAAATCATTTTCAAAGAAGCGAACGAAACTACTAATCCCTCCTCTAACTCTCTACATGCCCTAACACACATTCTCTTCTAATCATCCGACCATTAACCCCTAAAGTCCTAACAACAACACTTCAATCGACTAAAAAAAGGTCAAATCAAGTGACGCAACTGTTATAAGAAAAAGGCTTATGTGATCAAAATTTTAATTGACTGAAAATAGATTGAGTCAACTGGAATTAAGTAGAAATGCTATTTGAAGTTTGTTTGAAGCCAACTTGAAGATTATAAATAACCGGGCAAAGGAAGTTTATTCAAGTCAAAATCTAGTATTCTTCTTATATTGCTCCAGTGTTTTCAATTTGTAATCTTAATTTTGTTTGGGCTTGAAGTTTTTACCTTGAAGCTCCATTGGCCTACAATTTACTTTGTTACCAGACTAATCTTAGAGGTAGATGGAATTTATTTATCGAACGAAAAGACCTCCAGAATCATTTTTGTTGGAATTTATTTATCCTCTGACTGTTTTACCACTATATCACATTTGTAGGGGCAACATTTAACACACTCTTGATTGGTCACCACATTCATTGATGGTTGGGAGACAAAACATTTACTAGGATATTGGCATTTACAAGATAGCATAATTTTCAAGTTAGCCCTCATTCTGCCTATCAATTAAATTTAGGAAACCAGCCAGCATATAGCCCGATGGCCCAGTACACTAGGCATTTACATCTATCATGTCTCTTGTCAACTCGTCATACCTTAGAAGTATCTTTTTATAATAAATTTAGAGAACATTATAAGAAAGATATCCTTGATGATAAATCAAATAAGGATGTCCTCCAAGGATGATCTTTTATTTTTATTTTTTTTTTATATTTTTTTCCTTAAATATAATAAAGATTGCTCTAAGAAAATTTGTCAAACATAGAAAACTCTTTAGTAAATTTTATGTGCAAGATTTTATTGAGAACATATTAAAATAAAACAAATATAAGAATCCATTATTGGTCATGGTATGCAGGGATTCGTTGGAGCCAGTAAATTAACAATAAAGAATAGGTAACGTAAAACAATAAGGCTCACCAATAAAGAATATTAAAACAATAATCCCATATATAAATAAGGTCAAAAACAGATGTTGACTTATATATGTTGGTGTTGTACAATTAAAGAGAGAGCAGAGTTGACCTCGTTTGGTAACACAAGTGTAGCTCGAATCGAATCAATGATATAGTTACTACACCAGAGCATCTGCCCCTGCGACGATCTCCAAGATCTCGCCGGTGATCTTAGCTTGCCGCTGCCGGTTGTAGAGGATGGAGAGCGTCTTCTTGAGCTCGACGGCGTTGTCGGTGGCGTTGCTCATGGCGGTCATCCGGGCGGCGAGCTCGCTGGCCAGCGACTCCTGCAGCGCGCGCAGGATCTGACTGTTGAGGTACAGCGGCAGCAGCGCGTCGAGGATCTGCACCGGGTCCTGCTCGAACTGCAGGATGGGGGAGAAGGCCGGCGTCGGCGTGCGCACCACGTCGCGCTCCACCGTCAGCTTCCCCTCCTTGGTGGTGAGCCGGAACAGCTCGTCCTCGGCCGCGTCCACGCACACGCCGTTCACGTCGCAGATCTCGCCCTTGGGCGACAGCGGCAGCAGCGTGTGGATCACCGGGTCGGACTTCACCAGCGACACGAACTTGGTGTAGAGCAGCTCCACCTTGTCGACCTCCTCGCTGACGAACAGGGAGAAGACGTCGTCGGCGATGGCCTGCGCCTCCTTAGCGGTGGGCTGGTTGCCGGCGTCCAGGAATCGGTCGACCGGGATGTGGGGCCGTCGCTGGAAGTAGACGTTGCCCTTCTTCCCCACGCTGATGAGCGTGAATTCGATCCCCAGAACAGAGAGCTCCGCCATGCGCTGCTCCGCCTTCCGGATGATGGCGTTGTTGTAGGCCCCGCAGAGGCCGCGGTCGCCGGTGACCACCACCAGCGCGATCTTGCGCACGGGGCGCACGCGGGTCAGCGGCACGTCCACGTCCTCCGTCTGCAGCTGCTCGTTGATGTTGTAGAGAACCTCCACCAGCGTCTCCGAGAAGGGGCGCCCGCTCACCACCGCCTCCTGCGCGCGCCGCACCTTCGCCGCGGCCACCAGCTTCATCGCCTCGGTGATCTTCTGCGTGTTCTTCACCGAGTCGATGCGGTCGCGGAGGTCGCGGAGGCTGCAGACGACGGTGGACGACGACGGGCGGGGCAAGCGGGGAGCCTGCAGGGCGAGACGGGAGGGGGACGAGAGCTTGGAGGAGCCCCAGAGCGGAGTGAAATTGGAGCAAGCCATGGAATTGGAGTTGAAGAAGAAGAAGTGCGGTGTTTTAATGGTGAGGAAGGGAAGAAGGAGAAGAGGAGGAATGAGAGGCTGAGGGCAGAATTTTGGATTGGGTTACGGATAAGGCTAGATTTTGGTTCTGAGACTTATGTTTGGCCATACCATTTCTAAATTCATCATTTTTTTTACCTTTCTTTATAATTAATTATTTTGATCATTTGTTATTTGTTTTGTTTTAGGGTACACTTATAAGGTTTTTAATATTTTTGAAGTCACACACCCAATTTAAGACTATAGATGAGAAAAGATCAATTAAACCGACTCAACCAATCAACCAATTAAAATTTAAATTCAAATTCAAATAGGTTAAATCAGGAATTTATTTATTTATATTAAAATATGGACTATTTTGATCAAGTGGCTTAGGTTTCAATTTAAAAAGTTAAAATTCGATTAAACAGATTATAAAACAACTTTACGCTAAACACTTTGCTTTGCTGGCTTCTTTTTCACTTTAGAATGATTCTTGATGGTTGGAATGAAATCCTATTTTCTAGGGTTGTAATCGGGTTAAAAACTTGTAGAACGACTCTTTTTTACTTGATCAATCGATTGGTAAATCATACCAGAGCAATTGATTGTCCTAATTGATTCCACACATTTTTGTACGTTGGCCACATTCTGCCAATTGATTGCCTCAATCGACTACTAGTAGCCAATCGATTTGGGGTGTTTTGTCTACCTGAAATAAGCTACCAATCGATTGCCCCAATCTATTGCTCACATAGCAAACTCAGAATTTTAGGGTTAGTGTTTGCCAATCGATTGATATTGCCCACCAATCTTTTGCCAGTCCTAATTTATGAAGGACCATTGACAACAAGAGTGGAGGGGGTGAATCTCGTCTCTTAATACTACAACAAAAATGTTAAAAAACAACATCACAAAGACAACGAGTTTAGGACAAAATGTTGTGAATTTGATAAAAGACAACGAGTTTTGATAAAATCATTGTCTTTGACCTCCCAATAAAATACAAAAGACAACAATTTAGTGAAAGCAGTTGTCATTGGACGACTTTTTTTTTAATTAACAATGCATTTTACAACAGTTTTATAAAACTGTTATCTTTAAGCGTTTTTTAGGAGTTACGATAATAATTTTATAAACTATTATATTTTTATATTATTTTATACAGTCAAAGACAATGGTTTTAATAAACTGTTATCTTTGACTTTATTTGTTTGCCGTTTTCCCCCTTCGCAGTTTTTGTTGTAGCCGTGTTTTGCTTTCCCTCTCTCGAAAAACTTTTTGGTGCCGTGTTTTCCACCCTTAGCCTTTCTGAACCCTAAGATATTTTTCTTTCCATATGATCTCTTAATGCTACCACTGTCGAAACCCGAAGCATCTTCTCCCAACCTCTCTTTGGCGAACCCCTTTCCACGAACCTCTCCTTCAAACTCCTCCAAGCCTAACCCTCTTCGGGTGAACATCTCTATCGAACCACCCATCTCCGCCGAACCCCTCTCCAGATGAATCCATATTTACATCGATATGTTGGTACCCCAAGTAGTTTTGATGTGATCAAAAAAGTTAGGTTAGGTCCTGTTATGCTTAACCCTGTATCTAAGTATACAGGATCTTAGGAGCACAGGACGACGAGCAAAAGACACAACTAGCGAGAAGAATGGCACGGGAGAGAGCTGACGGGCTCGGTGCATTTGAGGGATGAGGTGCTATAAAAGAATACGCGGGCAAACGAGAAGGAGACACGGGATGAGAAGCCGACGGAAGCTTGCTTGAGAAGGTCGGAAGCTGGATTCGGGTGAGCTCTATTCCAGATGGCCGAAATCACCCAAGCGAGCGGAGCCAGAGCGGAAAATCTGGATCGATACGAGCGGAATCGAAGCTGGAGGTCGGGACCAAAAATCAGCAAAAGTTGATTTTTGGGGCTCAGGGCACCCGGACCAGTCCGGGGTACTCGGACTTTGGGTGCCCGGAGCCATTCCGGGTGCCTGGAGCCTGATTTTAATCCAAATAGATGTGGCGTTTAAATGTTGTGTTAGGTATAAAGTTTTATCTCATTCCAGGCATCTGGAATCCTTCCAGGTGCTCCGAGCAGGGCTATATAAGCAGCCCTGCTCCCAGAAGCTAACAACAACAAGAAATATCCAAGCAACACTTGTACACACTTTCTTTTCTATTTAGCTTCGTCTTTCTGTACTTTCATTGCTGTAAAGAGGCTTCTCTGTCTGAAGGAGAAATTAGTGTGACTTCATTTGCCTTGGATTAACAACCTTCCTGATTGTAACCAAGTAAACATGTGTGCCTCTGTCTTTTAGTTTTCTTTATTATTCTTACTCAAGTGTTTGATTTAATCGAGCTATAAGTTGAGAAAGGTATTTTTTTGTTTATCTTTGCAGGGCTATTCACCCCTCCCCTTTAGCTGACCGCCAAGGGTCCTAACAAGTGGTATCAGAGCCAAGACGCCTTAGAAGGACTAACCGCCGACTGAAGCAACGCGACAATGGCCAGTGCAAGCATTCACCTACCGAAATTCGAGGGAGACTTCGTACAATGGAAACGCCGGATGGAGGTATTTTTTAAAACAGATTTCAAAATTCTGTTAATTATGAAATATGATTTTGTAGCTCCGAAAGACAAGGAAGAATATCAGTGGACGAAAAAGGAACAAGCCAATTTCATGGCTAATGGTAAAGCAGGGTTCCATCTGCTCAGCGTCCTTCTGCCCAGGAAGTCAATCGATTCGGCAGCTACGACTCCGCCAAAGAGCTCTGAGAGAAGTTTCTAGAACTCCATGAAGGCACTTCGGAAGCAAAGTTAGCAAGGCGAGACATCCTTCGAACCCAGCTAACGAACCTGCAGATGAACAATGGAGAAAAAGTAGTACAACTCCAAGCACAAATCAAAGAGCTCATCACTTATCTCAACAATCTCGGAGAATCGTTAATAAACCAAAATTCAATCCGATATACACCCAACGCCTTCCCGAGAACTCCAGAATGGTCATCTTTAGTAGATGTATACTACATTTCTAAGGATTTCGAGATAAGTACACTAGAGAATTTGTTTTCTACTTTTGAACTTCACGAAACTTAATATGCATACTCTAAAGAAATCTAAAAGTCGAACAACAATCTTGTCTTGAGAGCCAACAAGGAAGGTCCTGACTCCGAAGTGTCAATCGACGAAGATGAAGCAACGCTACTAGTAAGAAAATTTAAGAAATTTTTAAAATCTAATGAATTTAAATCGCATACGAGAAAACAATATCGAAATAAAAGGAAGGTCCGATGCTACAACTGCAACGAAGAAGGGCACATCATGGATGACTGCCCAAAATTGAAGAACAAAGACAAGGAAAAGAATAAGAAGCTAGCTCGGCCCAAACATAATCTAAAAGCCACATAGGATGAATCATCGTCCTCCGAATCCCAAATAGAAGCCTACGCCGGACTATCCTTAATGGCAGATAATCAAAAGGAAGACGAAACCAGCTCAGAGATGAGCATCGACGAAGGGGAAGAATCATCAGAGGAAAGCTACGATAAAGGGGAAGCTTCAGAATATGCGGTAAGTCAGGTACGTGCCTTATCCCTTGAAAAGTCGTTCAAATTTATTAAGAGTTTTTCCAAGAATTTATTAAAATTAGAAAAAGAAAACACGAACTTGAAAACACAATTAGCCAAAGCATGCCCCTTAGATTTGTTTGATAATTCATTTCCTCTACCCCTTCTTACATTGAAAAAGCAAGGTCACCTTGCGTCCTTGAACCGATAGTCATCCTTCGGTTAACCTAGCCTCCTCCGTCCCTCGGGACCAACAAAGGGTAGTATAGGAATGTTTACCTATTGTCTATTGACTACGCCTTTCGGCCATATCTTAGGCCCTGACTCACCCTCCGTGGACGAACCTTGTGGAGGAACCCTTAGGTTTTCGGGGCATTGGATTCTCACCAATGTTTGCGTTACTCAAGCCGACATTCTCGCTTTCGCTTCATCCACACCTGCTTGTGTGGGTGCTTCTCTCTAAGGCGGAACGCTCCCCTACTGATGCATTTTTACATCCCACAACTTCGGCAGATCGCTTAGCCCCTTTCACCTTCGGTGCAAGAGTGCTCGATCAGGGAGCTATTACGCACTCTTTCAATGATGGATGCTTCTAGGCAAATCTCCTAGCTGTCTCTGCACCCCTACCTCCTTTATCACTAACTGGTCATTTAAGGGCCTTAGCTGGTGATCCAAGTTGTTTCTCTCTCGACGATGAAGCTTATCGCCCATCATCTCACTGGCCGACCTTGATCCCTCTTTCTTTTCTTTTTTTGTGGTAACGCTCTTGTGGCCTATACCGAAACAATGCTTTACCCCTAGTTGTCTAGTCAACTGCTGCGCCTCAATGTATTTTGGGGAGAACCAACTAGCTCTCGGTTCGAGTGACATTTCACCCCTAACTACAACTCATCCGCTGCTTCTTCAACATCAGTCGGTTCGGACCTCCACTTAGTTTCACCCAAGCTTCATCCTGGTCATGGATAGATCACCTAGGTTTGGGTGGCGCCCTATGAAGACTCACTTTCACTACGGCTCTAGTAGGTTCCCTTAACTAAGTCACTGCCTATGGGTCGCGCCAGCTCATTCTTTGAATCCACGGAATTCATAGGATCCATATTTAGTGGTCTAACCAATGCACTAACCCCGGGGCATTTGTGATGGCATAATCAAAATTTTACATGTAAATTTGCAAATTTAGTAAAAAATATTTAAATATTACATCTAAATTTACATGTATCTTAAATTTAGTTTAAAATTTTGAAATATACAATATAATATTTATAAAGTCTATTAAAATCCAGCGGCCATCAAATATTTGTTATTTTCTAGAATAGTATTTGATGACGTACATCAAATAAAAGACATTGGGAGAAATATAATGGTAGCACATGATCGAATCTAATTTGATAGACGCACCAAATCATATCCCGCAAAATATTCGTGCCTCAGTTGGCGAGATTATTATCTTCATTATAGACGGTGAGAGAAATATTTTTCATGAAAACATGCGTCCACTGAAATTTATCCCTGCTCTTATGCACTCAGTAATACGGTAAAAGGTGATTCGTTCGTCCCCAGTGTCTCCGTTAATTTATCTCTAGGTCAATACGAAGGAGGTAAATCATGAGTGGCTACTAGCCATTAGTGCAAATGACCAAGACTCAAAAGAAAAAGATGGATCGAAATGATTGAGAGTGTGAGGTGTGTTTAAGAGTTTTAAAACTCAAAAGAGTATTGAAAATGTGTTCATTGGGCAGAGCCCAAAAAGTTACGGGTACGTCTTCCACCCAGCAATAATGCCCAAATAAATAGCTTGATTGAAGAGGTTTCTCATTTACACGGGATAATCTTATAAAGGTATCATAAAATGATGCAAAGAGATCAACAAATTAGTTATTTGTGTCAATAACAAGACTTTAACGCGACATCTTGAGTTGAGCTCCAAGTTAGATTCCTCCCTGTTTTGATGATGGTGGTGGCGATGACAACTACGATAATGATGGTGAAGGTTCTTCATAACTTTAATTATGTATGAATGTTATTTCTCTCACAATTAGTATTTTAAAATATTAATTATTTGATTATTTCAATTATATATTTTTTATTAATATTATTAATTTATTTTTAACAAAATTGGTAAAGCCGATTAAACTAGTACAAATTGAAAATCCATGATATTAAGCTTTGTATTAGTCTAAAAGATTTTCTTTCTTGTTATAAACGATCCTTTTTGTTTGTTTGTTGTTTTGGTGCACAAAAAGAAGAATGAAAGAAGAGGAAGAAAAATTTTGTGGAATAAGAAGATGAGTTTGTGATATTTGTGTATTTTTATTTTAATTAAATTGCTTAACTTCTGTGAGAATGTTAGATATTTTTAGATATGATTATTTGTATGAATTTAATATTTTTATTTTAACTTATTTGTATGGTTTTATTTTGATAATTTTGGATTTGTATTATTGTAGATTTGGTTTCGAATATTAATAGGATGTATATCTTGTGAATAAGATGTGTAATACCGTGTGTTGTCAATGGCCCCAAGGGTAAGGGAAAATCAAGTGTCAAGATCATGTGGCAGTCAAAGTCAATGAGAGATAGAGGTCATAGTTAGAGTGAGGTGGCGGTCAAAGTCTGAGCATAGGCAGGCAGACGAGCTATCCTCATCGGAACTCAGTACCTCGACCCTCAATGCTAAGTCACTCAGTACACTCACGGCCAGTCTTATTGACCATCCGGACTTAAGATACTGAGTGTTGCATTACTCAAATACAAGTCACTTAGTACATTCCCAACCAGTCTTATTAACCGCCCGAACTTAAGGTACTCAGTGTTCCATTTGATCAAGGCTCTCAGTCTCTTGGTATACCCTCGGTCGAAATTATACTGAACCGGACTTAAGGGGTTGAGCTCCTCATTCCTCGGCTATAAGGTTCTCAGTATTCCTTTGACTGACATTATACTCGGTCGGACTTAAGGGTTGAGCTCCTCATTCCTCAGACACAAGGTTCTCAGTATACCCTCATATGACATTATACTCGGTCGGACTTAAGGGGTTAGGCTCCTCATTCCTTAGATTTAGGGTCCTCAGTATACTCTTGGCCAGTGTTATATCAAGGCAGATTTAAGAGCATCCACATTAGATTCTCTATTTAAAAATTTTACCTTAAATTTTGGATAGGATAGCTAAAAAATCTTTACATCAGCTACCCTATCCATTCCCTAAATTATGCAT
>JBBMJZ010027878.1:0-10334 GCA_037833815.1 Zingiber zerumbet
CGTTTCGCAGAGCAGGTAAGTCTGCCATTTTCCCCCTGAAATTTCTTGCCCTAAACTAATTTCGGTTGCTAGGGTTTTGGTTATTCCTTAATTATTTTTGCAAGCTCAAGAAAGACTTCGATTTCGTTGCTAGAAGATAATTATTATTCCAGTAGTCAAGTTAGCTCTTCGATTTAGGCATTGAGTTTGTAATACCTCACAAAATTGGAACTTTCACACTGATTGAGAGAGAGATAGCTGCAAAAGGTCGAACCGCCACCTTAGCGCCCCCTGGGCCTTGGGCCTGGCTCCAGGATTCCAGAACGAGTAAATCACGGTTACTCATTGAGAGAGATAGAGAGAGAGAGAGAGATGAAAATAGTGGCAAATGGCATGTCAGGCGAGTTTTTGCTCATACGATCCCAAACCTGCAAGAGCACACATATCCTCTCATTTTTAATGATATTTGATCACTTTCATATTTTTAGTGATATTTGATCATTTTTTATTATGTTCAAACCAGCTCATCAGATTCTTCTCTCATTTAACAATTTAACTGTTTTCAAAATTGGCTCTCCATTATCATTATTTTAAATAACACATTCATGTTGGAATTATCATCATCATCTTTTAGTACATTCCCATGTTCTTAGCGTGAGGCGAATCACATGGAAAAAGATTGAAGGAAGAATATGAAAGGAAAAAAAAAAGAAAATTAAGTTTTTGCAATAAATTCTTTTGCCTTCCATGACCAACTTGACTAACAGTGGTTGACTTTTGGTATTGACTTTTTTTTAGAGAAAAGGAGACCTGATTTGGTGGTATTCTAGATGGCAAATTACGGTTTTTCAAAGGCACATGGTAAGACAAAGAAGGCTCATTACCGCTAACGTTGACTGGTCAACAAACATTCTGTTGATACACAGAGAGCAAGCAGTCTTTGGGACTGACCCTTATTTTTTAGAAATTATTCTAATATACTCTTCATCTTCTCTTTCCAATTTCTCAAATGGCAGAAATGTCTTTGTCCCCCTTCCCCCCTCTTTTCTCTCCTCTTCCTGTTTCTATCATCTGCCAATGCTCTTAAAACTGAACCTGTAATCAGATCAATCCTAACATTGGTAGGCAATAGGAACCTCTTTTGGTGGATATATCTAATGTCTACTTGCTCTGGATTCTTTTGGTGGCAACTATTTTGGAAAAACATAAAGCGTATTTATATATGTTCCATCTGTCCTCATTGGCATTGTTATTTGTTGGTCTTTCTTCTTATTATATTCACACTCACATGTTGCCATATTCACTTCCACAGGATGTTTTATGGACCAGGTGGTCCGTACGCATTGTTTGCTGGTAAGGACGCCAGTAGAGCATTAGCAAAGATGTCATTTGAACCAAAGGATTTGACTGGCGATCTCTCTGGTCTTGGCCCCTTTGAGCTTGAAGCCCTCCAGGACTGGGAAAATAAGTTCATGAGCAAATATGTAAAAGTGGGTACGGTTATGAAGACAGTGCCTGTTACGGTGACCGAGGGGTCAGATGCTGGTGCTTCCAATGTGACAGAAGCTGCTGCTCCGGCCATTGCCACCGAGAATAAAAGCAGTCAAGCAGATGATGTTGCAGCTGGCCTTGATGCTTTATCAGAGCACAAAGAGGCCAAAGAAAATTAACGGTTCGTAAGGTGAGGGCACGAAGGAAGTTAAGATCTGTTCCTTATGAACAGTGTGAAAATAATGTTTTTGTAGCATTATCTTTCGTCTTGTTCTTGGATATTTCTAAGCAGCTAATATTATTAGGTTTTTAAGTAAAGAAAGAGACCGATATAATAAGAAGGATGTGAACTGTGGAGCCGCTTCATGATGCTTGTAGTTTTTATTATTGTGTGATAAGAGATTGTTTTTGGTTGAATCTTCGAGCTCGTGTTTCTGTTAGCTAATAACAAGGTTCAAGGTTTGAATGACACGAGTGTTAGACATTTGAGTCAGCAATCTAGGCTAGCAAATTATTGGATTATTTTTCTCATTTTGCCAATTGTCATAAATTAGTATCCGGCCCAAGGATTTAGGAAAATCTAAAGATTGGGAGATTTCAAATTAAGATGCGACTTTGTATGACGTTATATGTCCAAACTACAACAAATAAACAGGTCGGAGCAATTGAATCAGACATTAAATATTTTGATTATGCAAAGTAAAATATTGAAAGCCCAAAGTTCGAATACCCCCATCACAAAACATGATTTGTCTAACAAGAAATACACAACAGAAACTATATATATAGATGTAACATCTCGTTGAATTAAGTTATTTAGCTAAAAAGTTTGGACTAATGCAAACCATAAATACATGAGCAAACATCAGGAAAACTGAAGGTATTAGATATGAACTGGAAGCATATGGTAAAGGCACATTATAGGATCCTTCACATGTCCAGTGAATTCCGAAAGCAAAGGGAAATATGATTAACTGGTACTACAACCATACCATCACTCAGAAAGAGTCGACTTGAGCTCTCTGCTGCTCTGCAATTCCAACACAATATCACATCCTCCGATCAACTCACCCTTGTAGTAAAGCTGAGGATAGGTTGGCCAGTTAGAATAGGTTTTCAAACCCTGTCTTACTTCTTCATTAGAGAGGATATCAAAGGATTCAAAACTGATTTCTTCTTCCCTAAGGGCATTAACAACTTTTGAGCTGAAACCACAACGAGGTGCATCAGGCGTTCCCTTCATGAAAAGCATCGCTGGTGCTGAGGTGATCAAGCTTTTCAGCCTATCCTCAAGTGTAACATTTGTAGCCACACCCTTTTCAGCTAAAACCTTCTTTAACTCCCCATTCTTATGCATCTCCAACACAATATCAGATCCTCCAATCAGTTCACCTCCTATATATAGTTGTGGATAGCTCGACCAATTAGAAAAAGCTTTCAGACCCTGCCTCACTTCATCGTCGGATAAAACATCAAAACTATTAAAAGCAACCTTCTCTTGCAGAAGGATTTCAACAACCTTGTGACTGAAGCCACACTTAGGTTCCTCTGGTTTCCCTTTCATAAATAACATCACAGGGGTGGAATTTATAAGAGTTTGAAGCCGAGAAACTATTTCAACATGAAGGCCCGTGGATTCAGTAATGTCACCTCTCATTTCTGGTATAGGACCTTCTGAATCTTTTGCAATTTTGGTTTCATTAGAGATGACAGGAATTCCATGGTCCTTGAACACATTTTTTAACTCGCCACTTTCATGCATAGCAACTACAATATCATACCCACCAAGAAGATCACCCTTGCAAAAGAGCTGAGGGAAAGTAGGCCAATTGGAAAACTTCTTCATTGCTTCACGTACCTCATTGTCCAAAAGGATGTCAAAGCTTCTGAATTCAACACCCTCATCCTTCAATAGATTAACCACCTTTTGACTGAATCCACACTTTGGTTGCTCTGGACTTCCTTTCATAAATAAGAATACAGGGTATGACTCAACAATCTGCTACAGACGCTTTCTCAATCCATCACTGAGGCCAGAGTTCAATTCTTCAGTTTTGGAAGAGATACTTTGTGTCGCCATGTTTTTTGCAGCTTCCAGAATTGTAGGGTCAGCAGTCCCTAGGCTTACAGGTGAAGCAGATTCTACAAAACTAGCAGGTCCAACATGTTTTGCTACCTTGTTAGCTAAAATAGTTGGGTTTGCACCTTCAAGTGCATCGATACTTCTACTATCCTGACAAAATGAAATATTCATATTCTTAAGCAGGCAGCTAAAGAATAAATTTTTGTCCTAATCAATCAAATCTAACACTCAGATGTTATGGCACAGTTAGTAAAATCTTCTTTCTTAACCCCAAAACAAAGATATTGCAGGATTCTAAAGTTAGTGATTATGAATAGATAAATTGCAAAGGGTTGTCGAGAAAATATATAGGTAGTTTTTCGATATTTAAGATAGATAGGGAGAGATGCTGATAAAGTTCAATATTACTTCTGAGAGATGAGATTTCACCTCTGGTGAGAAACAACATTCTCAATTGCTACTTGACCGGGAAATGAAACTGGAAGAGAGACAAAGACTAATCAATATTTTGAAATTGCAACTGAATGGAGAGATGATGTATGAGTAAGAACCCCAATCTACACAGACAGTCTAAGATGGGAGAAATGTCAAGAGAATTAATTTTTTGACATTTATTATAAAAGATGAAGATGGTATCAGGAGAAACTAAGACTGAATGAAGTTTAACACCCACAAACTGACAAGAAATACATGTTATAAGAAACAGACAAGCCCTAACTACATATTATATAACGCACAGAAGAGGAGTGACTGATGAAACATAGTGGCATCTTAGAGACATGGAATCTCTACACTTCAATCAATTTATTAAATTGTCAACCAGAGGTCAGGAAAATTACTGGGAAATTTTGGAATATCTAGTAAGACAGATGAAACATGGGAGGTTGTGTCATCATATCAAGCTTCAGACTCCAAAGAGCTTGAAGATAACGTAATTCTACATTACATATATATAGAACTCAGGCACAACGCCCTATCGGTAAATACATCAGGTGGCCCTAAACCAAAAGCATTTACTCTCATAACTCTAAAATGTAAAAGCCTAACTGAGATAATGAAGAGACCTTAGTACCTTGCTGAATATCAAGCCTTCCAGCCTTTAAGAGTAAATGTATAAATAAAGAAACTCAATGTCAGAATTATTTCTACCACAAAACAAGGTTCAAAATTTTCACCAAGAATTTAGTCATAACCCTAACCAATTACCTGTTTGAAAAAAAAAATTGCCACGATAATTATGAATAAAAGTAAAAGTTAAATGAAATAACAACCTGATCATTATTCTCAGACTAATTCTTTCCAGCATAATAATTTTATAGGTCAGATCTGACTAACAGTCCTGTTATAATCTTCCCAGCAGTATGCAAACTCTTCTCCAATAACCGCTACTACAGAAAATTGATTTCAAATTAAGGTACAATCAACATATATTTAGGTAGTCAAGATCACAATGTAGGAATCATCCATCCATCTTTGTGCACCTTTGAAAATGAGAAAAATCTAGGAAAGAACTAACCTTGCAGAATACAAAATGTGGCACAGCTGAAACAGAGTAAGTCTCGGAAATTTCTGGGTGCTCTTCAGCTTCGACCTAAAAAGGATAAGCTTTTAAGATCAAATAACAATGGAAAAAATGTAAACATCACAGTTCCAAGACAAACATTGACATATCAAAACTAATGAAGTAATAATAATAATAAATAAAACAAATCAAGGATGCTTTCTCTTTGAAAATAATTAGATACTAAAAGACTTGACAACACAGACTATTTTTTCATTAGATATGACAATAATTAGGTCTAATTTTTGGCCATCATACAAGTTGTTTTAATGATTAATCACTTTCTTCCTAATTCCAACCTGTCTATTAGTTAATCACTAGAGCAATTATGATATTGAAGTCAATCCAAGGAAAATATTCAAATCTATTATGACATAAAAACTTAGGTTGTATTTAATTGAATTCACTATATATTGGCATTCATGTAAGTAGAACTTGAATAATGGAAGAACAAAAAAGTATGGGTAACAGTCATATACATACTGAACATAGTATCAAACTGATCTAAGGACGCTGCCCTCGAATAGGACAATAGCAATCTACAAGCCTGCCAAAATTCAATTCATCCTATGATGTTAACATAAGAGAAACAAAGTAATTGAGATTGAATAATGAGCATGAGAAGGATAATAATACAAAAATTCATAAAAATTTATACGTAGAAGAGACAACTTGATTAAGCTTCGAAGAAGAATAAAAGTGGCTGTAAATCCCTGTAACCTATGTAAACTCACCCCACCTACCACTTGTCTTCTCAGTCATTGTGATGTATTGGTCTGGCGGGGGCATTGAGGCGGGGGCATTGAGGTGAGCGTATTCTCGCCTTTTGCCATAGAAAAGAATAAAAGCATTGGCAAGAAGAGCAAGTAATCACACTGAAAAACTAATGGAGGGCAGTTAGCTCCTTCGACAACTAAAAAAGTGTAAAACGTACGGATAAACGACTACTGCCAGGAAAAGTAGAATTTCACTAAGTTCTACAGCACCTGCCAAAGTGATTTCTACTATATTACATAAGAACCCTAAGCCCATTTCTGGTTCCATGCCGAGAAAGCTAAAAGGCATGCTAAAAATCTAATCATCAGGGAAGCAAAGCAGTAAAAAAAGAGTATCCAATCAGATAAAGATTCTTGCTTGAAAACCGCAAGACAAAAAAATAGAGAGCAGTAAACCTACCCTAAAAAAAAGAGCGTGAGGGAAGTCTCCGGCGAGATGGCTGAAAACTTGACCCATCTGCTTCGATGCTTCGCACCACGACGCCCAGAAGTACAGGACCACCGGCGCCGCCCCACGGAGTGCCTCGTCAAGCTCCGCCTTTGACCCGACGTCCTTGACCACGCCGCTTCCGCCGCTGCCCATCCTCTCTCTCTCTCACTCACACTCCCCTCGAGACACAAGACAATTGGGAATAGTAATAAAGCTGAAGCCTGTGGTTCGTTTTAAAGATTCTTGCGTGGTAAGCAGTAACAGCCGTTATCATGGAATCGTTCCATAAAACATGACATAAACTTCCGTTATATTTTTCATAACAGTCGTCGTATAGCTGTATGTAACTGTGGCAAATGATGACACCTCAAATCTTTAAGTAATCTTAACTAAATAAAATAAAATAAAATAGAAATAATAGTATTCTTTACCTTTATTTATATTATAAAATACTTTACATAGATTCAATATTATAAGGTATTTTTACTGCCTTAAATTGTTAATTGATCTCCTCAAATTTCAATATTGTTAACAAATTTTTTTTCTTCAAAATTTAACATTTTTTACTTATCCCCAAATTCAATTCCTTTTTTCTTTTTGTCTCTAAAAGAACAAATATGAAAGGATTTACTAACAACTCTAGGATAATTATGATATTATCAAAATTCTTTAATTTAATTTGAGTATGACATAATTCTTTTATAAAAATAAATTGAAGGGGAAAATGTAAATAAAATATAAATATTTAATATACAAATTAATTATTGGAATATATTAATAATAGAGCATGTACAAATATTTTATCAAAAAAAATTGAGACAATATGGGATTTATGTTTGATTGAGTTCTAGTGCTTCAAGTATCTGATTCGGATGAGAAATGAAGCATAAACATAGCTTTGCAAATGAAATGTACATTTTGAAATCTCGACATAAATTAACTAAAATAATTTTCAAAATATTTTTATCTCGATATGAAAAGTATTTTAAATACTTTTCTCTTTTATAAAAGTCAAATCTGAATGGAATAATAAAAAGTTTGAGCTGCATTCCTTTAACAAAATCTAAATTTCTATAAAACAGAATTTAATAGCAAATTTACATTAAAAATTATGAGTTCAAATTTTATAGATCCATTTTTATATATATATTTTTAACAAATTATATATATATTTTTTCAAATACCGCAATTTTGGTTTCCAAATTTTGATGATTTTTTCCAATTTATTAGATTCATGATCAAAATCTGGTTAAGTCTAAGAGAGTTTGGAAAAAAAAAAAAAACTGGAGAAAAAGAAATCAGAAGCTAAATTGGGATGATTGAAACTTAACGAGTCAAATTGAGAACACCTTCTACATTCCAAGAAATGCGAAACTAAATTGAAGTCAAAATTTCCAAGAAAAATATCGAATTTAGAACAAAAACGAACCCCATGCCACTTTAATTTGATCCATTTTTTCGTATTTTTGTTCCTGCATTGTGTTCCAATTTCTCACATGAATGGAGCAAAAAAGAAGAAGATTTTGTTTCAAAACATGAACGATATATCTACCAAATACTTGAAATCATCACAGTTTGTGATAGATTGCCAAGAGATCAGAAAACTGCAAGATCAACAGAACGCCGAGCGCTTGCATAGTACAATCTGAGCAATATAAAACCCATCGACATAATAAAAAAAATCTACGATTCTTTGCTGCAAGCGAAGAAACACAATTACTTCATTCACACAGCTTGATGCGTAAATTTAGGCTACGAGAATCGCTCAAATTAAGGAATTAACATAGTAGTTACAGAATTCCACACATACCCGATGGCTCGAAAGACAAACGTGAACCCGATTAGGGTTTCATCTCTCCGGCGCGAGAATGCCGTTGACAACGGAGACCGCAACGAGCACCCCGAGTGCCTCGGCTCCGGCGACCGCGCCGGCCTGGAGAAGATTGTCTGCGACGCCGAGGCTGGAAGACGCCACTATCCCCTCCTCCGCTGCTTGGATCTCCTTCTCCGCCGCCACGATGCCCTTTTCCGCCGACTCGATGCCCTTCTGCAGGGCCTTCTCCCCTTTCTCCACGATCTCCTCTGCCTCCTCCTCGATCTTCTTTATCCTGTTCCTGATCCCGAAGAGCGGGATGTCCGCTGCCCTAGCCGGGAAAGGGAGAGCGGCAGAGGAGAGGGCGAGGAGGAGGAGGCACTGCCTTCTGCTTCCCAGACCTTGCCGGGGCGCCAGAGACGAGGTGGGGCCGACGCCGCAGCGTACGGAAGCGCGTCGGACGGCGGAGCAGCCACTGGGATGAAGGGGGAGGAGAAGGAGAGCCGCGGAAGAGGCGGCCATGCGGAGATCAAAAGTAGTGGCCGCGGGCGAAGAATGGCCGATGCGGATAGATAGACTTCCTCCAGCTGCTATAAATATTGGACAAATAATATTTTCCTTTTTATGAAAAAAATTATAGAATAACATTTTTGTCTTTTACATTTTTAAAAATAATATAATCCCCGATATATCCTCCTCCTACTCTTCTTCCCGCTAATTCAAATGCCTCCCCGGCCACCGCTTTTCTCTGTCTTTCTCTCTACTTGCGCATTAATTGTGACCAAATGGGACGACTCTGTTTCAGCCAAAAAAAACAAAAAAACAAAAAAAGAGGAAGGAGGGGAAAGGCGAGAAGGAAGAAGAAGATAAGAAGGCAGAGATGCTGCCTCAGAAGGCCGCGGAAGTCATCACAGAGAACTGTTCTTTTTTCGGCGATGGAGGATCTCAAGCTGATGGCGCCAGAGAAGGGATCGTTTGTGGAGACTGAGATAGTCGTGAAGGATGATCTCGTTGAGCCGAGCTTGCACAAATACGTCACGGTGAGGGAGTCCAGGGCTGACTTGGAGCCCCTAGAATTTGCGGGGAGCAATAGCTTCGTCGGCCAGCCATGGACTGCTGCTGCTGCTTCGTCCGGGTGGGAACCCGATTCGGTGGACTCCAGTCCACTCGAAGTCGGAGGTCGAACGACGGTGAGGAGTTGGAGCAAAAGGCCAAAGTGTATGCAGGGAGTCAGGGACGACGTTGGAGGGGTGTTGTCAACGGCAGCAACGACAGCCATCCGCGGCTGAGATACATTTCAAGATGCTGAAATAACAGAGAGTTGAGGGGTGCCTAATCCAGAGCAGCCTTCTTCCTCCACCGTCCTCACTCCCATGGACTTGGGAAACACAATCAAGTGTGGGTTTAACGAGGACGTCAGGTTTCAAAATCTACTTGCTGTTTCAGAATCCTCCGAAAGCAAGCCTGATGCGCCGGATGATTTTCTCAGGAAGAGATGTTGCTCAGGGTTTACTATTGATAATAATAGTAATAATCTTTAATTAATTTTAATCCATTAGAATTTATTATATTTGACGTACAATTAAAATCGAATATAATATTTTCAAGTCTATTATATTACTATGTTTATACTTATTATGAACAATTATAAACAATTTAGTAATAAATAAATAAGACTATTGTTTAATCTTATTTAATCTTTCCATTATTGTTGTGGACAATTTGTATAAATAATCCTATTAACTTTAGTAATAAAATTAACTTTATATTATTTATTTCTTCTACCTATTGTTTTCTACATAGTATCAGAGCCATGATCCTTCCTTTTCCTTATCTTCCCTCAAAATTTATCTTCTTCCTTCTTTAATTTCTCTTTCAGCACCTCAATTCTAGCGCCAGATTTCTACAACATTAGCCAGCAATATCTTGTAGTCTCATCGCCGATTTCGACGTCAATGTTCTTTGCTGCTGATTTTGGCGTTGTTGTTCTTTGTTGCTGATTTCGACGCCAACGTCCTTTCTTGTCAATTTTGTGCGGCAACCTTGGGAACTTTGACAACTACACGGCGAAAGGAGTTTCTACATATTGATTTGATATCATCGACTAAAGTGCGATAACTTCAAGAAATTTCGATAAGTATTTGTCTGTTTAATTATTATTATTTTTTCTCCTTCTGTTTGGCCTTTTCGTTTAAAAAACA
>JBBMJZ010027901.1:0-10334 GCA_037833815.1 Zingiber zerumbet
TTTATTTATTTATTTTTTGAATTTTCACCCATCAAAAGTCTTTAACTCTTGATAAGTTTAGGGTTGTAAAGTTTAAAGTTTTATTAATAATACTTTTCCGCTGGAAGAACGGAGGGGAGCGCCATGTTGTCGCCATGGCGAGGAAAGCGTTTGCGATGATCAAGCAGCGCCCTTTACTCGCCTCTCAATTCGAGGCATCCGAGCAGGTATAAAATCTCTCCTTTTCGATCGATTTTATCACAGCTTCAACTCTCGATTCGATAAATAAAGAAATCGTAGAGATTTCAAAAAAAAAATAAAAATAATAATAATAAAAAGGAGAAATCACAGAGATGGTAATGGAAATGAAGCTAATCTCTCTTTGCCTCTGTTTCTACTTCGTGTGCCATGGAATTGCAGTGGCGAGGGCGAGCGGAACTTACAATGTGAGGGATTTCGGTGCCAAGGGCAACGGCGTGACTGATGACAGCCAGGTTCGGTATCTTTGCCCACCATGTGTTTGTGGTTTTGCCTAGCTCATTAGCTTTGAGCAGGATGCAAATTTCTATGATCTGAATTATGAATATTGCTATAAGCTTTGGTTTCATTACAACTTTTACTTCTCTCTTTTTTCTTCTATCGTTTAAATTATGGTATCAAAGTCATCAGGAATGGGTTTGCTAACACTTTCATGCTTGATCTAGGCATTTATGGAAGCATGGAAAAAAGCTTGTGCGTCATCTGGACGAACCAAGGTTTTGGTTCCCGCTGGAACATACTTCCTCAGCCCTATCGAATTCAATGGCCCTTGCAAAGATGTCAATGACCTGATATTCCAGTTTCATGCAAGCTCACTGTCACCTCTTAAAATTCATTTACTTTTACATTCATGATCCATGAGAAGCGCTTTAACTATGTAGCTTGATCTAATTGTCCTGGCCATTGCTTGTTTGTGAATGTAGGGAACATTGAAAGCGTCGACGGACTTGAACAAATACGTGAATCGTCGAGGTTGGGTGGCGTTCGGATGGCTAGACCACTTGACCTTGACTGGCGGAGGGACGTTTGATGCTCAAGGAGAAGTGTCTTGGCCATTCAACAAATGCCCAACACAGAAGAACTGCAATCCACTACCATCGGTACTCATCCCTCTGCTGAATTTCCACTAATGCTAAGCTCTGTGTTTTTATTAAGATCTAATGCTTTTTTGTGTTTTCAGTCACTCATCATTGTAAACACGAACAACACTGTTGTCAAGGATATAACAACTGTGAACAGCAAGTTCTTCCACGTAGTTTTGATGAATAACAATAACTTTAAAGGCAGTGGAATCACAATCAGAGCCCCAGCCAATAGCCCTAACACCGACGGTATTCACCTAGAGAGTAATTCCGGAGTGACGATTTCCAATTCTCACATTGGCACGGGTGATGACTGTGTCTCCATTGGACAAGGCAACTCTTTCGTCACAATCAGTGGGATCGCTTGTGGTCCTGGCCATGGCATTAGGTTAGCTACCTCACACAATGTCGTCAATCTTTAATCATTGACATGTGTTTGATTGTTATAGTTGTATCATTTTGATGTTTCATTCATATTAATTCCTTTTTTGCAACAGTATTGGGAGCTTAGGAAGGTACAACACCGAGAAGGATGTCAAGAATATCATTGTGAGAGATAGTACTTTCGTTGACACGGTGATGGGAGTGCGCATCAAGACTTGGGAGAACTCGCCTGTTCAAACTACAGTTCAAAACGTAACCTTTGAAAATCTCATCATGAAGAATGTTGGAAGCCCCGTAGTCGTCGACCAAACTTATTGCCCCTTTGCCCATTGCGACCACTCGGTTTGTATAGAAAGTTACGATTACATAGATCATGCTAACTTGCTTCATTAATATCACTAAAAGCAATTTCTTTGTGCACATTTTGATAGGCATCTTCGCGTGTGCAACTAAAAGACATCAAGTTCAAAGACATTCGAGGAACAGCAGCATATAGGGAGGCAATGATATTAAAATGCAGCAAAGGGCTACCGTGCCAAGGGCTTAAGCTCGAGAACATCGACCTCACGAGTTCAGGTAGAGACCAGGCAATGTCTGTCTGTCTTGATGTTCGAGCTCAATTTTCCGGCAAAATCAACCCTGAACCATGCAAGTGATACGGATGAAAGGTTCTTTGCTGAAGCCAAGGCTCATCGAGGATTGAGATTGTGGCTCAACGAAGGTTGATGTTATGGCAGTGGTGTGAGTCGTGAAGAATTTCAAAAGTTAGAGTTGATGCATGAAGATAGTGGTGGCTTTCACTTAGTCACCCTTCTTCTTATTTTTGCTTTTTATTGATATTTGCAAGTATTTGTTATATAACCATATGTGCCTTATGGTATTCCTTTTATATTAACAAGATCCTTCAAAGAATTTTCTTTTCTTAGCTAGATTGATATTTTCTTTTGCCAATTATTCTTTGCTAGAGTGATGATCCTCCTCTACTCCACTAGATTGAATTTTGCTTGCTTCGAACGGCACTTAATTGGATTAAGCTTTGACTTGATTTTTGCTCGAACGAAAGGGCGACATGATTCGAACATGTCCACCTTGAGGGAGTTGGCGATAGGGTACGAGGAGCTCAATCTCAAGATAACTCAATTCATTTCTTCAATGCACTTCTTGATACTTTGAATGTTATCAATTTTTTTTTAGGATTTCTGTATGAATATAAATTTTACTGTTATAATAAGTACAAGTAGCTATTAGAAATTAGATAAATTTTTAAAAAATATTTATTTCATTGAGACCCCTTTGAGCACTAATTTGTTTTGTTTTGTTTTGAGGGAGAGTATTTTGAATGACTAATGAAAAACAATTTATTTCATTTTATTTAAAATAAAAAACTTAATTGCACACTTAAATTTTTTTTAAGTAGGCCTTCTAGTTAATAAAATAAAAACAGGAGAACAAGTAATACTCGTTTTTATTATTTTTCCTAGTTAATAAAATAAAAAGGAGAATGAGTAATACTCTTTTTTATTATTTTTCCTTAGTAAATTATGTCAGATTGACGTGAACCTAATTTTTATATGTCTATTTATTTTTTTTTATATTCTTATCATCAAACATTAATTTAATTTAATATATTCAGAATAATAATTTTTTTTAACATGAATTTGATTTAAAAAAATCATATCTTTCAATATATTAAGTCAAATTGATATTTAAAAGTATAGATATAATCAAGAGAACTAGTCATTTCATTAATCAATCGATGTCTAAACCGATAATTTGAAAATTTTATCTAAATTGTCAGGTAAAAAACTGTTAATTATATCTCTTATTAAGTTTTTTTTTTATCTTTCTTAAAATAAAAAAATAGAAAGTACTCATCTAGTTACTTTTTCAAAATTTTCATAATTAGAAAATGGAAAAATATATTTTTTATAGTAAATTTAATTTTTAATAGTTTCATCAACCGGTGCCCAAACCGATAATTTTTAGCTGTTAATTATATCTCTTAGGATTATTAGAAAACGAAAATATATATTTTTTATAGTAAAATTTTCAATTATTTATTTCAGTTACAAAAATAGGTCCCACCGAGATTTGAACTCGGGTTACTGGATTCAGAGTCCAATGTCCTAACCACTAGACCATGGGACCATTGCGATTGAAATTAGATTAAATTATAAATATATATATTATTATTTTGTATATTTCTTAAATTCTTGATTTTGAAAATTAAAAAGGAAAGTAAATTAAGATTTATCTTTATTTTGCCTTTCACGCATTTAACGATGGATAATCTAAAAAATATTGACTATTTAAAAGTTTTGTCTCATGTAAAATGTATTTCTTATTTGCTATTCTAATAATTAATATATTCTTTTAAAACTATGCACTAATCTTCTTCATTTACATTAATAGTTATAAAAGAACCCTTCCAATAAAATACCACGAGTATCTTCATCGCAGTAGTTTTATTCTATTTTATTATCATTTTTCTTAAATGGTGTTAATGATGATATCGGTGCAAATGATATCAACTTCTTGTTTTTATTTGAAAATTAAAAAACTACTAAAAATAAATTTAAATAGAGGGGATGAATATAAATTGGCCAATAGAAATTGAGATATTAATTTTTATCTTTTTATTATTTTTTTTATTACTAAAACAGGACATAAAATTGAAGAACTATAAATATGACTAAAATCAAACTGAAAGAGTTCACCCTAAGGTTCAATTACATAGCGCTTTGAAAATCAAACGAATTATTGAGCTAGTGGCCGCGCGACTTATCGATTGAACTGATCGGTCCAAGCAAATCCTCTCTTACTAGCTATAAAATTGTGACTAAAATTAAATCGAAAAGCTCATTCTTTGGTTCAATTATGCCCTCGTTTACTGATGATCGATGATAGCTCTTTGAAAATCAAACGAATTGATGAACCGATTGAACCGACCGATCCAACTAAATTCCCTTTTTCTAAGATATAAAATTGTGACTAAAATTAAACCTAAAGAGATCACTCTTTGGTTCGATTATGTGCTCGTTTACTAATGATGTATGATAGCGCTTTGAAAATCAAATGAATCGATGAACCGGTGGATACGCGACTTATCCATCTATTCGTTTACTCGATTGAACCGGCCGGTCCGAACTAGGTATGCGAAGGTCAAATCCGTGGGCTGGGTAGCCCTCTGTTTTCGACTCTATATATAGTCCCTTCTTCTTCTTCATCTGCCCCCCTTTCTCTCTGTCTTTCTTCCTTCCTTTCTCTCTCTTCGTTCTCATGGACGATTTCGCGTTCTACCTCGAGCTCCTCAACTGCGACGACGAACTAGCCACTCAGGCGGCCTTATTCGGCGCTGCCCCTCCACCCCCCGCCACGACATACCCCCAAATGGACGGCGAGACCGCCGCCGCGGCCTTCAATTTGCCCCCACCTCCTCCTCTACCACTCTCAGACAATGCATCGAACACCTCGCCCGCACCGCCGTTCGATCCCCTGCCCCCGGTCGACTCCATCGGGGTGACGCCTCCCCTGGCGGCGCAGCCGAGGGTGGAAAGGCAAGCCCTCGTGGACGCCCTCCTCGCGTTCCACCAGAACCCGACCTACCTGAGCCCCGGCGGCGCCGGCGATCCTCTGGATCCCAACTGGGAGGCGATCGGGTCCTACCTGGTGGGCCAGGTCCGGCCGGGCCCTGACGTGGTCCGCGTCTACAAGTGCGAGCGCTGCGGCCTCGAGTTCCCCAACGCGCAGGCCTTCGGCGGCCACATGAGCTCCCACAGCAAGACTAGGAAGGGGCGGAGCGACAGCGCGATGAAGGCGGAGGGCCGGGCGGGGCTAGGCGTCAGATCGGCGGGGCAGGGGTTCAAGAAGGCGGAGAGAAGCAAAAGGTCGAAGCTTTCGGCGAAGAAGAAGAAGAAGAAGAGGCCGATGGCGGCAGCAGCGGAGGAGGCGAACGGGTTCGCCGGCGCCGGCGAGGGAGTGAGCGAGGAGCTCATCTACTTGGAGTCGATTGATATCGACGAGGAGTTTAGTGGCTAAAATAAAAAATATTGACTTTCTTTTGTATAAATAAATACTTGAAGGACTTCTCTATAAATGTTATACAATATGAATTTTCAATACCAAATTGACTTAGACATCTTTGCAAAATTATTTTTAGAATTTTTGTTATTTTAAAAAATAGTCAACAAGTTTACTGAAATTATTTTTTTTATAATTTATATTCACAAATTGGAAGGGGTACCTTGGTGCAACGGTAAAATTATTACTTTGTAACTAAAAGATCACGGGTTCGAATTCTAGAAATAGTCTCTTACAAAAAAAATAGGATACGACTGCGTATAATGGATCTTTTCCCGGGACTTAGTATAGTAGGAGTTTCGTAGAGTTTCGTGTACCGGACGTCCCTTTTATTTTGGACGATTGAGGATATATTTATATCAAATTGTTAGTAGTTTGCCAACTAATTCTAAAAAAATGATCTATTTAACCCTATAAAATTTTATCTTATTATTTTTAATAGTTATGGATTCAAGTTATATCAAATTGCTACTGTGTTCATTTTTAGAGTTGTAACTTTAGATAATTTGTCTCGAGTGATATGATATATCAGGGAAAAAATTATTTTTAAAATCTATAAATAATAATATTAATATTAATGATTATCGCTTAAAATATTGATAAAAGAAACTTTGGTGCTAAAAGTAGTATTTATATCAATTTGATAGAAAATATAATAAATAATTGGTGTTTTAAGTCATATCACTTTACAGATTATATTCAACGCCTCAAAATATAATATTAAATTTGTATTTAAATAACTAAATTATTTTAGTTTGTTTTTTTAACACTGAAAATCTAAGATTAGATTATATATATTATATATATATCATGTCTAAAGAAGAAAATTATAAATCTATTACTAATTATAATTACTCATGCAATTTTTTCATAGTTCATTGCACTTATCGATAAAAATCCCTCTGATTTTGAGGCATATGGAGCAATATTATGAAATTAATGATTTTATTGTCAAAGAGTACCTTAATTTGCAAGGAAAATATTTCAAATATACATTTGATTATATATATATCAAAAATATTTTTTTTAAAAAATAACATGAGACAAAATAGAAGGATGAATGAAAAAAAAATGCTCATTTGTGGTATCAAGTACATTTCTCAAAATTATAAAATAATATTTGTAATTTTTAGGTTTTTTTGGTTCATGAACTTATTTATTCATTTTGAGAATTTTTATTTATAATTTTGATAAGAGTTTTATAGATCAACGTCTACCAACTTTGTTGATAAATATTTCATATTTTTTATTCATGAATTTTAAATATGTGTTCAACTAGTTATTTAAATTTGGTCACTTAATTGCCTTTTTATATAATGAACAAATTGTTAGGATACTTGACATCGCTAGAGGGGTGAATAATAAGTTATGATTTGTCCAATTCAATCATATTAGCTCAATCATCATTCTCGACTAAAAAAGGTTATCGTAACAAAAATGTAAATAAACACAAAATAATAAAAGATTGGGGGATCGAGAAGCGCTAGAAAGGGGGGGAAGGGGTGAATTGTGCTCGTGGTTTTCACTTGTTTCGTAATCGAAAAACAACAAGTAATAAACACAGCGAAATAAACAGAAATAAAACAATACAAGGGACGCCAAGATTTACTTGGTTTGGAGCCTTGAGCGGCTCCTACTCGAAGGCCCGCGATCGTTGATCGCTTTCGGTGGGTAACAACTATAATATCGTGAAAAAGTGCAACTATAACAATTACAACTTAAATTAAAAATAATACCAACAACGAAATTAAGAAAATGAAGCTCCGGTCGTCGGGAAATTGAAACAGCACTTCTGGATTGTCTCGTTGGTAGCACGTTGAAGAAAGGCAGCTTTAGAATTGATTATTTAACCTGCTGCTCGAGACCTCCTTAAATAGCCTGCTTGAGGTGCCTCAAAGGCCTTCCGAGGTGCCTCAAACCTGTCGAGTCAGCCGCGTGGATCAACGCTGAAAACTTCTCCTCTGATCTACTTGAAGGCGCCTTCATGCCAGTCCAAGGCGCCTCCAGCTCCTCTTCGCAGCCAACTTCTGCTTTGCACCCGAGGCACCTCCAAGCTCTATGAAGCGCCTCAGACACTATTCATCCGAGGCTAGACTTGCTCCTTTGTCCCTATAAGACATGTTAGTCCACAAAACACACACATACCCTGCAAGACAAAGTTAGCGCACATAAAATATAGTAAAAGTAGTATTTGACAGTCTCCGGACTGTTCGGATCTGACTTCGGATTTCCAACCGGAAACCCTAGGTCGAACCGACACCTACTGTTCCCTCTTCCGGGGAACGCGTCCTCACCTACTCCACTCAGGAGAAGTTATCTTTTGCCAGTTGATCCTCCAGATCAACTGATTTTTGCTCAGCGTCCGATGCGTCCGGTCTTCATGCTGGACGCCCGGTCCACAACCCGTCCAGACTTCCACCCGGTTCACGACACTAGGATTTTAACCTAGGGTTACCACCCCCTAGGATTTTTGCCCGAAGCTCTGACCCGCCAAGACTTTCTGCATAGGGTTACCACCCCCTATGACCTAGGATTACCGCCTCCTAGGGTTTTAACACATGCCTAACTGCAGTTAGGATTTTTGCCTAAGTACACTTAGGACTTTTCTGAAAAGCTCATCCAACATGTTAGAAAACAAAAACCTTAACTTTGAACTCTTTGACATAATCAAAACATAGGTTCGATCGTCAAATGCTCCCTGCACCAACAATCTCTCCATTTTTTATTATGGCAACACGGTTAAAGTTAAGTAATATAAAGAATTTTTAAGCATAGAATAAAAGCATAGAAGAAATGAAGTAATGAAAAAATAATTTCTTATATTCCTTATATTCCCCCTTAACTTTGATCTCTCTCCCTCTTTGACATAAATCAAAAAAAAAATTGTGTAGGAAGAATAATATATCTTATGTAATTTTGAGCTTCCTGAAGAGTAGCTAAAAATGTTCTAAAATTTTTAAAAAAGACTTAGATAATTTTAAAAGTGCATTTGAAAAGACTTAGTATTTTTTTCGATAAAACAATTGGAGTTGCTTTAACTTTTCAAAAATGTTTGAATAAAAAAAAAACTTAGTTTGACTGCACTCACTCCCCCTTGATTAATGCCAACATAAAATCTTATGATCCTAGAGTCCAAGCATGTAATTTATAAAAATATAATTGGTATTTTATATTTTCCTAATTTGTCATTTCACCCAGTCTAGATTATCAAGCATATTCAGTTTATGAGTGAGTGTGAAATGAAGTTAAAAAATAATGAATAAGCCCTAAAATTAGTTATCTTGAAGATTAATTAAGAATTTTTCGACGGTCTAAGAACCAATTAAAATTTTGAATCTTGATTAAAAAGATTTTTAAAGTAATTTTTAAAATAATTTTTTTAAAGATTTTTTAAAGTTATTTTTAAAAGGATTTTTTAAAAGATTTTTAAAGTATTTTTAAAATATTTTTAAAAAGGATTTTTAAAGTAATTTGAAATGATTTTTAAAAAGATTTTTTGAAATTATTTTTTTAAAAAGAATTTTGAATAAATTAAAATATTTTTGAAATTAATTTTGAAAAGGTTTTGAAATAATTTTTAAAATGATTTTGAAATGTTTTAAAACCGTTTTTAAAATGATTTTGAAAGTAATTTTGAAAGTATTTTTAAAATAATTTTTAAAAGAAATTTTTAAAAGATTTTTAAAGTATTTTTAAAAGATTTTTAAAGTATTTTTAAAATGATTTTCCAAAGGATTTTTAAAGTATTTTTAAAATGATTTTTTTAAAGATTTTTAAAGTATATTTAAAATAATTTTTAAAGTATTTTTAAAATGATTTTTTAAAATATTTTTAAAAGATTTTTAAAGTATTTTTAAAATGATTTTTTAAAGGATTTTTAAAAGATTTTAAAAAGGATTTTTAAAATATTTTCAAAAGATTTTTAAAGTATTTTTAAAAGGATTTTTAAAAGATTTTAAAAAGGATTTTTAAAAGATTTTCAAAATATTTTTAAAGTATTTTTAAAAGGATTTTAAAAGATTTTTAAAATTTTTTTAAAAGTATTTTTAAAATGATTTTTAAAAGACTTCAAAAAGATTTTTAAAAGGATTTTTAAAAGATTTTAAAAAGATTTTTAAAATATTTTTAAAGTATTTTTAAAATGATTTTAAAAGGATTTTTTAAAAGATTTTTAAAGTATTTTTAGATGATTTTTAAAAGATTTTTAAAGTATTTTTAAAATAGGTTTTAAAAGGATTTTTTAAAAGATTTTAAAAATATTTTTTAAGTATTTTAAATGATTTTAAAAGGATTCTTAGAAGGATTTTTTAAAGTAATTTAAAAGATTTTTAACAGGATGTTTAAAAGATTTTTAAAGAATTTTTAGAAGGATTTTTAAAATAATTTTTAAAAAAAATTAAAAAAATTTTAAAGTATTTTTAAAAGGATTTTAAAAATAATTTTAAAAAAAATTGAAAGATTTTTAAAGTATTTTGAAAATGATTTTTAAAAGATTTTTTAAAAGGTTTTAAAAAGATTTTTAAAGTATTTTTTGAATGATTTTTTGAAGGATTTTTAAAAGGATTGTTAAAAGATTTTTAAAAGATCTTTAAAATGATTTTTAAAAGGATTTTGAAAATGATTTTTTAAATAATTTTTGAAATGAATTTTTTAAAAGATTTTTAAATAATAAATTAATTAAGTTAATTATGTTAATTATTTAAATTGAGTTAAGTTGATTAAGTTGAATTTTTTAATTTAAGTTGATTAAATTGAATGAATTAAAATTAT
>JBBMJZ010027944.1:0-10332 GCA_037833815.1 Zingiber zerumbet
TGGTATGCTTCTGCTCTAGAAAGTCCACACGGCCGTGTGAATTCATACGACCATGTTCTTCTTCTCTTCTAGAGTGTGGCACGACCGTGTGAGTTCACATGGGCGAAGCATGATTTGCATGGGCAAGACCACACGGTCGTGTGGTTTCACACAGCCTAAGCTTGATCTTCTCTATGTTCGCTCCAATGTGCATTTTTGATCCATTTAACCATTTTCGCTCCAAACGACGTTCTGTCAATCAAAACAAGGAAAGAACAAATCTCCGAATAAAATATAATGGAAGTACGAGTGCAATAAACATATATTATGCTAATAAAATACAAGTAGGTGTGCATTAAAATATGCATAAAAATGAATATAATCTACGCATATCATTAACTAATACAATGTATAAAAGCTATTTGGTAGCTATTAGAATATGTAAAGCTACATAGTTATTGCTACCACTATTTGTAGGATATATCCTACACATTATTGATTTGGAGTCAGAATCAGCTCGGTCAGGATTAGATAGCAGAATCATATGATCCTACCAAAAATGATTAAAATTCAATTTAATATTTGATAGGATAATCTAATTTATCAATAAGGATTAAATCAATTTGATATTTGATTAAAATTTCTTCAATAAATTAAATTAAATTATTAATATTATTATTATTATTATTAATGGTAATCAAAAGCTAAAAATATATATAAATAATAAATATATTTTATTTATAATTTTTTTAAAAAAAAAATAAAATAAATTTTTATATATTTTAATAAAATAATTCAATTAGGGTTTTAAAAAGTACAAGTTAAGAGTTGTTGAATCAACCATAAATTATCCTAAAATCTCTAATAATAAACTCAACGTCCTTCTCAGTCCCTATATTAGAAAAAATTTATTTCCACTCCCTACATGTAAACTTTTTTTACTTCAACTCCCTAATGCACATTGATATACCTAATTGCTCTCATTTTTTTAGGTAAAAAAAGTTTCAAATGAAGTATAATTCCTTCTAAATTTAGCAACATTTAACTAGAATTCAATATATTTTCTATCAATTAGGTAGCTTCGATAGATTAGGAATCGATCAACAATCAATTGGTTTGCCTTGAGGGAACAGAAGCCCTTGTTATTTTTTATAGATGAAAAAGTTTCAAAATAAGGTATAATTTCTTTTAAATTTACCATTATTTAACTAGATCGAGTATATTTTCTATTTAATTGAGTCCGACTTTTTTTTATGTCTGACCAATCGATTGAGAGTTATACCAATCGATTGGATTAGGCTGAATCGATTTAGCCTAAGTCAATAGATTATTATGAATTTCCAATCGATTGATCAGGTGGAAAATGAGTCATTCTTAATTTGATAAAAAAAAATATACTAGATTCTAGTTTAAATATGCTGAATTTAGGAGGAATTATACATGATTTTGAACTTTTTATACTTAAAAAATAAGGGTAATTAGGTAAATTGGTGTGCTAGGGAGTTGAAGTAAAGAAAAATTTATATGTAGAGAGTGAACATAATTTTTTTTATATAGGGATTGAGGAGGAAGTTGAGTTTACATGCAGAGAGTGTAAGGCAATTTGCCCAATCATCAATTAACTAAAATCTTAATTAGAAATATAAAGTTGTCACGTCTTACAATCTCACCATTATCTTTCTCCTCTCACCCGCCTGAGGTCGAGGTGCTCTCCCTTCACCCATGCTCACTGCTGCTCCCTCACGGGCTCATCCGTGCGCTCATGCATCAATGTTGTCACTGCTGCTAGCCATCGGTCGATGCCTTCCCCTCTTCGTTCGACCGCTCGCCGTCGCTGCTTCCTTCACAGTCTCACCCACACGCTCGACATCCATGTCGCCACCAGTTGATATCTTCCCCTCTCCGCCCCCCTCTGCAAACTATCAACTCCGCCTCCTCCCATCCCCTTTGCTGTCACTGCCCGCTAGGCGCCAACGAGGACGTTTGGTTTCAGTGCTACATCCGGATTGTTTATACATAAGATCGCACTGATTCCATCACTACGCTACAATTTCAGCGATTCAATTTTGATTCTCTAACAAAATTCGATCTTGGATCGATTTATGCTTCCGATCATAGGATCGTGTAAGATTACGATTTTACAAACAAAAACTGCTACAACACATTTAGTGTGAATTTAAGATTTATAATTTAAAATATACTAATACTATTATATTAAAATACTATTTATTAATTTGATTTAAATTATTTAAACTTTAATATTAAAATGCTATTTATTAATCTAATTAAAATTATTTAAACGTCATTAAAAAAAATAACTTTAAAAGTAGTAATTATTTGGCTTTTAATCTGTCCGCTTCAAATGACATGCCTGACCAATAGTTAGTCTTTTTATTTAAAAAAAAAAAAAAGAGAGATAGAGGGCCTCATCTTAAGAATACTGATTTTAAGAACGAGTAATGGTCGTTCTACGATTGCATATCACTTATTGAGGAGCAGACGGCTAATATATCCATTTATCGAACAGGATCTATGATTTCTCCGTAATCCTTGGATGCCAAACGTCTTTAGGTGATCCCCTAGTTCTTGTAAGGCAGAGACGACAAGGTAGTTTTAGGGATTGAAGCAACCGAATTAGAAACAGAAAATAATTAACTTCAGGGGTGCCATACTGTCAAACTTCCATGATCTGATGAACTTTTTTAATGAGTAACTTTTTAAAAGAAATGCAGCGTGACTTTTTTAATGAGTTCATAATTTGCATGCTTATTGGACACAAACACCTACTCTGAAGTTTTTTAACCTATCTTTACACCCAGCAACCAAACAGAATAAGCACCACCGCAGAAACGCCAACAAATGTAATTAAAAGGATTATTAAAGAACAAATAAAACACCCCACCCACCATCTCCTATTTTAGTCTTCAGACAGATGTTAACAGTATTTGCTAGATCATGAACAACAGAGTTGCAATGCGAGTTATGTGATGCATACCTAAATGATAATTCTACATAGAGTGGCCAAGAACTTTCAGATTGGTACTATCGCATAGTTACCAGCAGTGACTTCTCCAATCCGAAAGGCAGATGGCTCAGATAGCTCAGGCACACTAGAAATAGGCTTTCCGGTCATCAGATTTCTGAACGAATCAAGCGCTTCGCGCATCCAGTTATATCGACAAAGTTCATAGGCCTCTCCAACAGTCACCTGTTTTGCAGAAAAACTGAAGTTAGAAGATAATTGGAGTGTTATGAGGGTTGAAAGTGTCATTAGATCTATCAAATTCTGACCCATTTCCTCGCATGCATGTCCATCTCAGGATAGCAGTTTAGCTCCTCGGTGACCTCCAAGGCAAACATGTAACCCTTGCAGGTTCCTTCCAAGCTGCATGTATTCTGTCTACTCTTGCTTCTGAATTCCCAAACACCTAATGCAGTTTCCTGGATAATGAATGATATAACTTCAGATAATGAGAACATATTGTAATTACCAATCAACAATATATGGAAAAGAGATTTTGGAATAGGAGAAAGCCATCAATGTTGAACTGGTCTTATCAACCGAGAAAAGAGCCAAAAGAGTCCCTAGATCATTCAGTTGGATGTATAGTCATTAGCAATGACCTCATGCCACTTCTAGGAAATTAATAACTAACACAGCCAAAGAATTGAAACGTGTTCCTTGGCCAAATTTTTCTTCAGTTGGCTATTTCTTTCTACAGACAAGAATTGATATCGAAGAGAAAGACCTTCCAATCTATTTGACACATTCAAACTTCCCTGAATTATTGTGAAAAGAGCATTAAATACATAAAGTTGGCCTCAGAAAGTGACATAAAGTTCAGCTATTAAAAATTGTAATGATAAGCGAATGATTAGCAAGATTAGGTTAGTTTATCATGGTTATCCCAATACCAGAAGAAGAAGAAAAAAAAAGAAGTTTCAGCATCAGCAAAGAGATATTGAAGGTGTTGGACAAACAAGAATCACAGCACATGCAGAGCAGTTGGAGGATGCAACAAATTATCACACGGAGGATTCTCTCTTCGGCATCCAGAAAGATTCGAGCAACAAAATTTCCATAGAATACAACAAGGTTCTATTTTAATACTCACATTCAGAGTTCCCCTCACTCCTGCTTCTTCCAAAGCTTCACGGCATGCTGCCTCACTTGCAGTTTCATCTATTTCCCATCCACCCTGTTGCAGCCGATATATCACACAAGAAACAAGCAACGACCTCAGTGACTCTCCTACTGAGCTACGATCTGAAAGAACAGCAGCTTCTTTACCTTTGGGAAGACAAAATCATGCCGACCTGGAGAACTGATCATGAGAACTTCCACTCTATCTAGCACATCACCAGATTGACTGTTGCCTACTCTACTTATCTTGTAAGGAATGCATCTGCACAATGAATTCTTCTGTTATATTTTTCAATTGACCTGTGAATTCTCTGATACAACAGCTTGATGATAGCCTTTGTTTTCAGTTTCATGGATACACAACACAGACATACAGTCAACATGATGGAGATGTAACACAGAGGCCAAATATTGATGGATATGGAACCTTGTCTTTATAATTGAAGCATTTAAACAAAGAAAACAAAGCGAAGCTAAGAATTAACACATAGGAAACGATAAGAGTGTAAGGTACCCTGCGACCAGCCGGAGCTGGTTGTGATACCGCTGCTGATGGCGGCCCTTGCGAGCAAGCAGAAGAGACGACATACTTCTGCAGTCAAAGGAAAGCTGCTACCTTTTGCCAAATAAAAACAAGAACACAAACACACGATAGGGAGATCAGCAGCGCCGGCAAAAAAAATAAACAAACAAACAAACAAAAAAGTAAGTTGTTAGCAATATGAAATTCATCCACCCTCACCTGGGATTACCACCACCAGGTCTCGGCGCCGAAGAGCTCAAACCCCCATATTTATACTCCCGCTGCCACGCTAAGAGAACCCTTGAAAACCAGGTCTTCTTCCGGAAAAAATTGGGAACTTTGTCTTCTTCAATCTTCTTTCTTGCCCATCAGAACGTTCACCTCGCCGCATTCAAAGTTTCCCCAAGTCCTAGCCCCCAAGCAAACGCTAGGGCGACGAAGAACGAAAAGAAACCGAGAAAGGGTCGTACAGAAATTCGAAAACCCACCTTGGCGATGGCTGCCCATTCCCGCCGAATTTTATGCCTCCGGAGTCAACGAAACCGCGCAAAGATTCAATTTTTTTTAACGCGAGAGGCGAACTAGTACCTTTGGCCCTGCAATGATTTCGCAGGAAACGACGCGGAGGCGACGGCCAGGAAGACTCAGTAAATGAACGATACCTCCATGGCGCATCCAGCGAAGGCGAGTATCGCTATCTTTCAGCGAAGCCGTGCTCCTCTCCTCCGCGCCGCAAGCAATCGGGAACCTGATTCGACGAAGTGTTCAGGTGCGACCTAATCCAACCCTTGCCGTGCACGATTGATGAAACATTAGTGAAAAAAAATCTTCATTTCACTCCTCTTCCTCTTCAAGACTTCAACTATTCTAGAATCTTAAATCCTCAAAAATACCTCCAAATCTTTATCATTCTAAGAACGAGCAATTGACTCGACTTGTTTGCTATGTCACTCACTCTTCATGAGCAACGTAAAAAAAGTTTTTTTTTCCAAAACAATAAAAATAAAAATAATAAAAATAAAAATAAAAATAAAAATAGATAGAAGTAGACTTGTGTCGCCATCTTATGATTTGTAGCTCATATTTTTTTAATAATTTTTTAATATATTGTTTAGTAATTAATTAAATTAGGTTGGGACAAATGATATTACGAATGAAATGTCACATGGTTCCACTTTGCTTTATAAAATAAAAAAGTTGTGACTTGTGAGAGATGATCCATACGTGAAAATGACCGGAAAATAAAGTACGGGGTTTGTACGTGTCGCCATTTAATATTAACACGTGTCTTCATTTGATTTAATCAAATACGATTATTTAATTCAAGCAAGCGTAAATCAAATTGAAGGTGTCTTAGTATGGGAAATACGTATCTTCCACTCGGTTATAAGTTAAATTGATAATTGTTTTTTCTTATATAATTTAGGGAAAGGCTGAGATGAACATAATTATGTTTTATTTCTCAATAACATTGCATGAAATTATTGCATGAAATTGTATGATATTTTGGTGTTAAAGTACTTGAGTAAAATTATGTCCAATGGTTTAGCAAAGATTGTCTATCAGTTCTTAGTAATTATTCTACTCTGTTAATTATTGTTTAGTAAGTGACTGACTAAATGTTCATAAATAAATTAGTTGTCTCACCGGATAAAAATTTATTTTTATTCATTTTATACACATAAGATTAATAAATTTAATAAGTTTAGATAACTTGTTAAATTAAATAAATAAATTTGAATGTATATGTTTTCTGATTAATATTCATGAGCATATTTATGTTGATGAATATTATAAATCCTAAACCACATGAATTCTAGGAAAACTGAATAAGAATCCTAAATAGGAAATACAATTGTTATAACATGATCTAGTTTCATGTGCAGACATGACATAACAAATAAAATACAGGAATAACAACAATGAACCTGATTGTAATAGAATGACCACTGTTATAAAGGGTCATCTACTTGATCCTGAAATCTCTAAGGCATAAGAAGAAGTAGAAGCAGAAATAGAAGTAGAAGAAAAAGGATGGTCTTTTGGAGGATCTAGGGTGATAGTATCAAATTCTCTTTGTCAATGGGAAGCGAAGATATGTGTCTCATGTACCCTAATCTAACGGGGATCATCCTTTATATAGTGGATTTGATCCATTATCAGCCTAAAGATAATAACAGATCGAGCTAAATTATTCTATACATTTAACCCATATCCAATAACCCAAAATCTAAATAAACCTTAGTGAGATCACTTAAACGGAATTAGTTCATATTCACATATATAAATTACAATTAAGCCCACCTTAAAGAGATAAAATTCAACAATCTCATACTTGGGGTACATGTGATTTACATACGATATACGAGTATAACTTTAGTTGCTATCAAACTTTATGGGTACAAAATATTCTTGTAAACAATCTTGTTCATTAATAACTTTATTGGTGTAGGATTAAAGAGGTCATAGTTACTATATATGAATGTAACAACCCTTAATAGTAATCACAATATCAATGCCATTAATAACATAGATTAAAATGTGGATGTGTAACATTAAAATTATATGAAATATGATCGGTACATGTCAATTTTCAACTAGTCCAAAGTGACTCAAAAGGGTCTGATCATATTTACAAATACTTTATGTTAAACTGAAGTAACAAATCATGATCCAAGCCTTATGATTCCAAAAGGAATCTATATTATATTTACAAATACCAAACGTTAATCAACCGCAGTAAATCATGATACTTTAGTTTAGAGTGTTAAACAAATAAATAAAATTTTCATTAATGTTTTAAACTTTAAGTACATACAATAATCAAAAATAAATTATTTGTCTTTATTAATAGAAATATAAAATAATAAAGTAAATACAAACTACCACTAGATGAGTTCTTTATAAGAAGACTGTCATATCCATAACATAGGCATAAAATACCTTAGGCAACAAACCCTTAATGAGTGGATATGCCAACATAGAATCCATGCTAATGTGTTCTATCATCACCTGACAACTCTGAACTCTTTCTTTAACTGCAAGAAACTTAATGTCAATGTACTTTGACTTCGATGAACTATGATTGTTCTTGGCATAAAGTTCTGTGACTTTATTATCACAGTTGATTCTCAATAGACTGTCAATGCCACCAACAATCTACAACGATGTGATGAAATTATACAGTCAAATCCTGTGATTGGATGCTTCATAGTATACTATCAACTCTACCTCCATAGTAGAAGTGACTACTAGCGTCTGCTTGATATTTTTCAAAATATAACCCCTCCAGCAAGCATGAAAATATAGCATAAAGTGGACCTCCTACTATCCAAGCATCCAGTAAAATCAGAGTTTGAATATCCAATTACCTCCAAGTGATCTGACCTTCGATACATGTCATGTTCCCTTTAATTCCTTGTCAATACCGCATCACTCTCTTTACCACTTTCCAATACGATGATCCTGTGTTACTTATATATCTGCCTAACATCTACACTATGAACGCTATATGTGGTCGTGTACAAACCTGTGCAGTTGACACATAAGGGAATTAGTCTATCTTCTTTATTTCAAGTTAAAGTCGTGGACATTGCTATATACTGAATCTGTCATCTCTAGGCACAAAAGTGTCACCAGGTGCATAGTTTTGCATGTCATATCTTATAAGAACCTTTTCAATATAGGCCTTCTATGAAAGTCTAAAAATGTCTCTTGAATGATCAAGATATATCTGTATGTCTAATATAAAAAATGTTTCACCAAAATCTTTAATTTTAAAATGACTGGATAGAAATGACTTGGTTTCATATAGCAGACCCTTGTTATTGTTTGCTAGCATTATATCATCCACATACAAGACAAGTATAATAAACTTACTTCCACTAGACTTGACATATATGCACTAATCAACAGGGTTCTCCTTAAATTCAAATGAGATGATCACTTGATTAAATTTTTGATACCACTAGCGAGATACCTTTTTAAAACCATAAACGGACTTCTTTAATCTACATACTAGGTGTTTTGAATCCTCAAACTCAAAGTTTTTCAATTGCACCATATATATAGACTCTTCAATGTCATCATTGAGGAATACAATCTTTATGAGAAACTCTCCTTATAATCAATGTCTCAATTCTAAGTGAATCCCTTGGCAACAAGATGAGCTTTATTCTTTTCAATATTTTACTTTGAATCTCACTTGATTTTAAATATTCATTTACAACCAAAAGGTTGCATACCTTCAAGTAATTTGACAAGTTCTCAAATGTCATTGTCTGCTATAGACTTCAATTCTTCTTGATTGACGTTAATCCACCTCTCAAAGTTAGAGCATTGTTTGACCTTTTGGAAAGATACAAAATCACTTTTCAATCCTATGTCAAGCTCATACTCTTAGAAATAAATATAATCATGAGGAATCGTGGATCTCTTATACTTAGTAGATTGCCTTAAAAGAACTTGTGTTTGAGGTGGTTGAGGTACTTTCTTATAAATATAAGACAATATCTCTTTTTGAATGACTCTAACTGCATTGAAGATGATACAGGAATATCTTGATATATTACTTCTACTAGATTTACAATATTCATAATGTACGGTATGATAACTATATCACTACTTACTCATTAGTAGTGACCACACGAGGATTGAAGGTGCTGGAGTTCCGTTCTGTTTCAATTTCCCCTGTACAAAAATTGTATAAGTACAGAACTTTTCCTAGCAACCCACATGTTTGATCAGATATGTGTTTGATCAATCAAGTAAGTTCTTAACAGATCAAAGCACACCTTGATCGAAGCACAAGATCATTGGCCCCTTGTGTTGGTATTCAGGATCCATACAAAGAAAACTAAACTAATTACGCAGCGAAATTAAAGAACTAGTTGTACCTTTCCTTTGTAGCCAAAGACCTCTTGATCTTCTGATGTATTCCTTTCGTCTTCTTGGACGTCGTGTGGGCGGCGATCTACTAAGAAAAAAACTACCATTCTTCTATTCTTTGTGTTCCAAACCGCCGGCCACCAAAAGGAGGCTCTAGGATGGGTGCCTTCTCCTCTTCTTCCTCTCCTCCAAGCCATCGGCCCTAAGGTGGAGTTGGAAGAGAATTGTGTCGCCGACCCTAAGGTGGAGAAGGAGAACCTTGTATTACCGGCCCTAAGCAAGAAAGAATGAGAACCTTGTATCGCTGGCCCTAAGCAAGAGAGTTTTGGAAAACTTATGTTTAGGGGGTGCCACCTCCCCTTTATATAACTCTTGCCGCCGGTTACAAAGAAAGAAAAATAACATAATTATGTTTAGAAAAAATCTCCCTTTTATAACCGAATTCTGTTGGGGTGGATGCGAGGCTTTATATAGAGGCTACAATAGGGACCTAGAGGAGAAATTGGTTTAGGCCTCCTGATGGGCTTGGGCTTCCTGTGTTCGACCCAAACACCCAACTCAAGTCCATCAATAATAACTCATACCACTAAAGGGTTATTATTGAACTACCGCATCAATCCCATATTACAATATGGGCTTCTTCTTATCATGAGTGTGTTAATCTCCCTGTGTTTTAGCTATCGTATGCCCGTTAATTAAATAAGTTACTGACAACTCAATTGATTAACATCTGATTCCAAGAGTAGTATCACTCAACTTTATTATCATGCCGGACTAAGTCCACCTGCAGGGTTTACAT
>JBBMJZ010027962.1:0-25928 GCA_037833815.1 Zingiber zerumbet
GTTGCAAATTCTATTATTGCAATCTTTATACTTAAAATGTCAGTTTAGTAATTTCTTTAAATTACTACTTGTATGTTTTTACCCTAACTTGAACTTGAGTTGATGCACATCAAAAAAAAAAGGAGATTGTTGTACCTCGTGGTTGTTTTGATGTAATCAACCAAGTTACATTAGGTCTTGTTTGTTATTGATCCCTGTGTCTAAGTGTGTAGGAGCTTAGGAACGCAGGAAGTAGAGCGGAAGACGCAGCTAGTGCGAATGACGACACGGGAAGAGAGCAGACGGGCTCGGTGTGTCCGAAGGACGAAAGAGCTGCGGAAGAATACACCGGCGGACGAGAAGAATGTGTGCGACATTCGAGGGACGAGAAGTCGGGTCGGAAGTTTGCTCGAGGAGAAGGCCAGAAATTGAGTTTAGGTGAGCCCTATTTCGGTTGGTCGCAATCACCCAAGTAATCGGAACTTCGGAAGCTAAAGTGAAGATGAAGAAATGTTGGAAAAAGCAGCTGGAGGCGTCCTCAACTGGGTCAACTTAGCCTTTGCGAGCGGATAAAGTTTTATTCGCTTATCCCCTTGGAGACACCCTCAACCCCTTTGGAGGCGCTCTCAAGACTCGAGATAAGATTTTCAGAAGCTATATAAAGACCCCTATAGCTAGAAATTAATCAATCAACTCTTGTAATCAATTCCTAACAACTCTTGAGCTCTCTAAGTGTGTAAAAGGCTTCTCCGCCTTCAGAGAATGAGATTCTTAGTGCGATGTTCAACCGCCTTGGATTAACAACCATCTAGGTTGTAACCAAGTTCAGTCTGAATCTCTTCCTTATTTTTTATCACTTTTATTTTATTATTATTGTTGCTATTTTAGAGTTGAAAGAACGAGAAGGATATTTTTTTATTGTAGGCAATTCACCCCTCCCCTCTTGCCGGCCAGCTGCACCAACACTGTTGACTCCGATCTAATCATACTCCGCTTCCGTTGTGTTTCCGCCTTCGCACCCATTTGGTTTGTGTGCCTTGTTCTAGCCTTCACATCGCTATTATGTTTCGACCTTCGAGCTGAAGGTTGAATCTCGATCTATGTGTCGTCGTCATTATGTTCCAGCCTACGAGTCGCGGTTGTATGGCGGACTGTGTGCTTTGTGTCTAGCATACATGTTGTTGTTATATTTCGGTCTGCGTACCGAAGTTATATCTCGGCCTGCATGCCGATGTCCTATCCCGACCTATGTGTCAATATTAGGTTCCGATTTGCATGTTATTTTTCGGATCTAGGTCGCATTCGACTAGGCCCTGTCAGATCCAGCTCTTCATCCTGCTTGGAGTCATCTGCTCTTCCGGGTCACGACAGCTCGAGTAGCATCCCGACCAGCTCACATATCCACTCAAGGGTGCCCCCTAGGCCAGGGTACGTTCTCCGTACACACTCTACATTCATTGCATTATTACACGTCTTAGTCTGTTATTTATATACTCATTGGATCTGCCTCAACCATCAAAGTACCAGGGACCGGGGCGACCTAGTCGCTGGCTACCAATAGCGTTGACCAGAGGACTTCTAACGACTTGGTCGACATAGAAGTCATCTGAGCATACCCCTCTCTGAGACATCACGATTCAGTTAATATTCTATCCACCTCATCTGACAGTCCGTCTGACTCAGATTACGGATAGGATCAATTTATTTCGGAATTATACGTTGACTTCACTTGTACTGTAATATATGGCTAATATGCTTGCGAAATATGGCTACCATGTTTGAGATTTATGGCTCAATACAAGTTTTGTTTTAAACACTGCTTTATTTATTTATTTATTAATAATTAAAAATAAACAATATGATATATATTTTTAAATTTTTATTAAAAACTACATTATGTATGTAATTGTCCATGAGGTCTTTTCCCCCTCTTTTGGTGCATTATTTGTACTCATATTCCAGTGATTGTTACAACTTTTCTCGTATTATTTAACGGTAAGGGTAAAATTAGAAATTTGAGTGACACATTAACACCCATTCTAGTATTTATATCAAGCAACAACAATTCGATAATTTATTTCCATTGTAATTAACCCTTCAATCAAACTCATTACCACTCCATACCAAGCGCCCCTAAGAAATTTAAATTATGTTGGTCCTATAACCAATTGACGAAATATGAGTCAAACATATTCACCTTTTACGACCTAAGAGATTTAGATAGTGTGATAGATATAACCGGAAGCTTCAAACATATAATTAGCGTTCACCTAAAAATTATTAAAAAAACAACTTCATTAAATATATACAAACCGTCAACCCAATAATTGACTTGAGGATTCTCCGAGACGGACTTCACACGGGCATAAGAATATTGGTCATTTATCTCCGATTCAATTTAATTGGTTAAATTAATATATTAATTTTTATATTTAAAATATAATAGAATTAATTAATATTTTAAAAATAAATAAATAAATTTCTGAATTAATAGAATCAAACTTTTAATTTTAGTTAGTTTCATCGGTTAATTACGGATATTTTATTCAGTTCTATTTTTTTTTTAAAAAAAATCCAATCTATTTGTTTTACACCAGTAGAGTTAATAAATTAGTACAATTTAACAGGAAACCCTAAACTACTGAGGAAATTGAAGGCAGAAAAAAAATTAACAAACTGTGAATATTTTCTTTTATAAAAGAAAATTAAAAAAGATTTGTTATTTTTAAAAGGGCAAAAATAAATAAATAGGAAATAGTTTTTCTTTCGTTAAAATAAACTATATTTGCAATTTTTTTCTCCTGAGCCTAAAACAAATTACGTAGAGTGTTTAGATATGAGAATTCATGACGAACCCAACTTTTGCACGAGCCACCTTCTCCATCTCCCTACTGTCCGCTCTCCGCTCCGCCGCCGCCTCCGCCGACGTCCGTCTCGTTCGGCGCGTCCATGCGTCCATCATCACTTCCGGCGCTTCCGCGGACCGGTTCGCCGTCAACAACCTCATAACTGTGTACTCCAAATGTGGCTCCCTCTCCTGGGCCCGTCGCCTGTTCGATCAAACGCCCCGCCGGGACTCCGTCACCTGGAACTCTCTCCTCTCCGCTTACGCCCTCCACGGCCACTCCTCCGATGCCTTTCACCTCTTCCACCTCCTCCTCTGCTCTCCCTCCGTGCCCCCCACCCGCCTAACCTTCACTCCCCTTTTCAAGCTCTGCTCAGCTTCCTCTGACCTCATCCCCACGGCGCAAGCACTTCATTCCATGGTCATCAAGATTGGTTTCGCTTCTGATGAGATGGTGTCCAGTGCTTTGGTAAATGTATACTCCAAGCATGGTTTTTTACGAGAGGCTCGTTATATATTTGATAAAATGGAAGAACGGGATGTGGTGTTGTGGAATATCATGATCAAGAGTTACAATCACTTGGGTCTTGTCCAAGAAGCCTGCCTTTTGTTCGCCGAGTTACATCGAAGTGAAGTCCTGCGTCCTAATGATAACACTGTTCGGTGCGTTCTTATGGTTCAGAGATCAGATGAACTATTTGAGCAAGTTCAGGCATATGGTATTAAGAGATGTTTCTTGGAAGACTTTTCTGATGTCTTAAGTCGGAACAAGTTAAGTTCTGACCTTGTCAAGGCTGGAGATTATCTTACAGTTCTGAAGAACTTTATAGAGATGGCCAGGTTGAATTTAAATTATGACAATGTGACATTCGTGATTGTACTGAGTGCCGTTGCTAATGGAGAGCATTTTGAAGTAGCTGAACAGTTCCATGGATTGATCAAGAAGTTGGGGATGTGTTCAGATGTTTCTGTTTCAAATAGTCTTTTAAACATTTATGCTAAAATGGGTAGCTTGAATCGTGCAAGGCAGGTATTTGAGGAGATGGAAGAGTTGGACTTGGTTTCATGGAACACGATGATATCGGTGCTTGCACAGCATTTCATGGAGACAGAATCTGTTGAACTTTTCATAGAAATGTTAAGTCTTGGATTGATTCCTGATCAATTTACTTTAGCAAGTATTCTTAGAGCTTGCTCAAGGATTACCATAAGTAGTTCCTTGCACGAACAAATTCATGGTTTTTTGCTAAAGCAAGGTCAGATTAATGACATCTTTGTATTGACTGCATTAGTTGATGCACACGCTAAGAGGGGCAGGATGGAAGAAGCAGAGATCCTCTTTAGAGGGATGGATTCATTTGATCTGACTTCTTTTAATGCCCTACTTGCGGGTTATGTGGCAAATGATAATTCTAGCAAAGCTTTAGACTTATTCAGTTTAACAATAAAAGCCTGTGAAAGACCAAATGATTTCACTTTAGCAACTGTTCTCAAAGGTTGCAGTAAATTAGTTGCTCTCAAACAAGGACAGCAAGTCCATGCATTTGCAATAAAACTTGGTTTTGCTTCAGATATGTGTGTCAGCAGTGGGATACTAGACATGTATGTTAAATGTGGCCATGTCAGGGATGCAACTTCAGTCTTCAGTGACATCTCTACACCAGATGATGTTGCTTGGACTGCAATGATCGCTGGATGCGTGGAGAATGGAGACGAGGAGTATGCCCTTAATTTGTACCACCAAATGAGGCAGTCTGGGGTCAGGCCTGATGAATATACTTTGGCCTCACTAATTAAGGCTTGTTCTTGCTTGGCTGCCTTAGGTCTAGGAAAGCAAATACATGGAAATGCTATCAAGTTTGGTCGTTCAGCTGACCCTTTTGTAGGGACTACTGTGTTGGATATGTATGCAAAATGTGGAAACATTGAGGATTCATTGTGTCTATTCGAGAGGACGATACCCATAAATATAGCCTCCTGGAATGTTCTGTTACTTGGTCTTGCTCAACATGGTAAAGGAAAAGAGGCTCTTAACCTTTTCAAGCATATGATATTGCAGGGCTTGCAACCTGACAAGATCACACTTTTAGGTGTCCTCTCGGCTTGTAGTCATTCAGGGTTGGTCTCTGAGGCTTATGGATACTTTAACTCCATGCATAAAGATTATTGCATAGAGCCTGAAGTAGAGCACTATTCTTGCCTCGTGGATGCCCTTGGTCGTGCAGGTCTTCTTCGGGATGCAGAAGAGATAATGGAGACAATGCCTTTCAATGTCTCAGCACCCATGTACAGAGCACTGCTTGGTGCTTGCAGGATTCAAGGAAACATGGATATTGGACAAAGGATCGCAACTAGGCTTTTGGAGCTTGAACCTCTTGATTCTTCTGCATATATTCTTCTTTCAAATATATATGCTTCTGCAAATAGATGGAATGATGTAAACAAAGCCAGAAAAACTATGGCAAACATGAACATCAAAAAGGATCCCGGCTCTAGCTGGATCGAGGTGAAGAGCAAGATCCATTTGTTTGTAGCGGATGATGTATCCCATCCTGAAATAGCTGCAATATACCAGGAGCTAGAAGATTTGATCAGAAGAATCAAAGACAAGGGTTATATCCCTGATACGCACTGTGTGCTTTTAGATGTGCTGGAAGAAGAGAAGGAGCGAACACTGTACTACCACAGCGAGAAACTTGCAATTGTTTATGGTCTTATAAGTACCCCAGCATCATCAAGAATTCTAGTGATAAAAAATCTTCGGGTTTGCGGGGATTGTCATAATGCAATCAAATATATATCGAGCGTTGCAACAAGGGAAATTGTGTTAAGAGATGCAAGCCGGTTTCATCTCTTTAAAGATGGAACATGTACTTGTGGAGACTATTGGTGACCATCATTTTTTTTCTTTCTTGAATGGTGCCCTCTTCTGTCCTTGCACATTAGTTTTAAATTGAGCTTATGAATGTCTCTTTCTTTGATAATGACATGAAGTTTAACCAAATGACAGATGGAATGGACAGTATCATGAAGCACAAACAAGATCACTTAATTATTTGAAGCTCGCATGGAGTTGGGGTTGACTTGTAAATAGTTGGGTTGCGACTGTTGCTGCTGCTGATGGTGGAGTCAGGGCTGATTCTTTGCCATGGCATACATACTATTCTCTCAGTCCATATTTCTGAAGATACGAGAGAAGGGAAGAAAGACGGAAATAAAATGAAGAGAAAGAAGGTAAGAAAATATTAAAAAGACAAAAATACCTTCACCCTTTTCCTTGAATCACTTCTCGTGAGCAACCCAAATCCTCCATCTGCCAACTCGAGTTTCTTCAGTTCACAATTTTATTGCTTTACAACTTGACTAATGAATTAGCATAACAATCTAGTAATATTTTCTGAAAATTGTTGGCATTACAGTTATCTCAAATGTGCTATTTGAGATCATAGTTAACATTTTCTCTTGTTCAGCTGATAGAAATGCATGTATTTTGGTTGATCACCACAGATATTCATCATACCTCACAGGCCAATGCAAGGGAAGATGAGGGTGGCACAGAATTTGCTTGAGGTAAGCATGGAAGTGGATTAAATGACCTCCACAGAGGATATGAACTCAAACACTAAGCTGTTACTTGATGCTTGCAGGTGTATCCAAGGAACCTTGAACTGATGTAGTGATCACTGAATACCACCCAATTCTTTTGAAGTAAGTGTCAAAAAGGATAATTGAATTTTTATGTAGTGATCACTGCATATCACTGGAACGAGTTTAGGGTACTATACTAATATATTGGAAGCAGACTTGATTTTTAAATTTCGAATGGTTGCTCCATATTGTTCCTTTTCAGTTGGCAACAAATTTTGCTTTCATTGCATTTTAAAACTCAGCTAATAACCTTGACTGATATTCATTAATTTTATCATCAGTGCCAGTGGAGGGGCCTCCAATCTGAGCACGCCAAAACTCCAGCTGCCGTCAAGAGATACAACGGTGATCTAATGGAAGATGTGGTGGATAACAGCAACCTTCAGTCCTTTGAAGTGCAAGGATTCAAGGACTTGGGGTTTGTCGATCGATTTAGACTTGTCTTGATAGAAGAAGAGTTAATGGTGATGGAATAGAACAGTTTGTTTCTTATCTTTGTTGCATCAATGATCTTGTTGGATGACTGAAGAAGTTTATAGCTAATAAACATGAGGTTAACTGGTTCGATACTATAAAATTCTCGACTTCACAGTTTGAGTAGAAGATCACTGAACTAATCTATGGTTTGCTTGAAAGAAACTTCTAGTATTCACTAATCACTAGTGAAGTGGGACTAGGGCAGTAAACAAACTGAACTGAACTGAGTTTTGGGTGTTCAAGTTTATTTGATAAAGTAATTAAGCCGAGCCGAATTTAAAATGAACTAAGCATTTGAAATGATTGTTCAAGCTTGACTTGATTTATTTTTTATAAGCTTGTGCTTATTTAAAAAAAATGTAGATCCGCTACCTTAGCGGCCCCTCTAATGTTGACCTCACGGATATGGAGGGAGGTTCATACAAGTAGTCATAGACGCATGGTGGGGGTAAACCTCAGATCGTCAGTTTCTAAGAATCGACCCATGACCATTACGACTTGAGCTTATTTAAAGCTTGACTTAAACTTGGTTTGTTCAGATGTTATCAATCTCTCAATTCAAGCTTGGCTTGAGGTTAGTTCGAGTTTGATTCTTTTAAATATTATTGGGCTTTCAATTAAAGCTTCGTTTTGATTGTTTGAAACTTTTACTTGTTTGAATGATTATTGAGCTTTATAATTCAAACTTATTTATTTATTTTATTATTTATTTAATATATTGATAAAAGTGGTTCAAGGTGGCAAAAAGTGAATACGCTCGCCCCAGCGCCCTCGCCAACCCGTCCCAGGGCCAACACAGAGGAGGTAAATCATTAGCGGCTACTAGCCTTTGAAATAGTGACTAGCACATAAGGGAGGTATTTACCTTGGTTTTGCTGAGATTTAAATCTCATACCTCATAGTGACAACACCTCATACGCTAATTATTAGATCGTCTTGAGGGTACTTGATAAGAGTGGTTCATGAATATTATTCACGACGTTGTTCATGAACATTAATGAATTGAATACGTATGTATTTAAACTTATTTGTTTAATTTAAGAAGGTGTTCAAATTTATTTAATTAATTTTATATATTAAACAAACATAAATAAATACTTATCGAATTTGTTAACAAACGTTTAGTTTATACTTATCGAATAAGTGAGACCTCTCCATTGTTTACCTGTGCTTCTCGAATTTATCACGTGGCGGTTCGTGGAGTCAGACCGTCTATCTTCAAATTAGTCGGGGATATTAAAAAAAAAGACACTCATCAGTCGCATCCCCTCGCGATCTAAGTCGAGCCCCGAAACGATGCTTCTACACATCGGCGACCATTTCGCGGAAGAAACCTCGGCGGCGCCTCCCAATCCCCAACCCTAAACTCCCGGAGTGCTGTGAGGTCATCGACCTTCCTTCCTCGCCCTCTTCGCTTGATCGCTTCTCTAGCCGCGAGGATCTAGAATGATTCTCCCGGTGGTGAAGCTCGGGACGTTGGTTCTGAAAACCGTCTGCAAGCCCATCGCCAACAGGCTCAAGAAGGAGGCTGGTCGTCACCCTAAATTTCGCCAGCTTATTGTCAACCTCGCTCAGGTCTTCAGCTTCCGCTTCTTGTTACCCAATGATATTTTCATTTATGTAGGGATGCTAGATTTAGGGGTCGATTCTTTTTCTATTGCATTCGCCTTAGATGTGTGATTATTGCTCTTTCTTATCTGCCTAATCATGGAACTGAGAGGACTTGCTCAAATTTTAAATTTATCTGATATGTTCTTTCGTTCATAGATTGAAACAGACGGTCGATTTTAGGATAACTGACGCCAGTTGCATCAAGCAATGCAATTCAGTGCTAACGAATTGATAGTAATTGCAGTCGTGATTTTGTTTTTCTCATTTGGGCAAACAGCCGATCAAATTTCTCTTGAAACGATTCAAATGGAATATTTAGATGAATGAACAGAACAAAAGCAGGTGACCCTACCACATATGAGTGAACCAACTACACGTCTTACAAGAACAAAGCCAAGCTCGATGTCCAGTGAAATATTTAGTAATAGAAAAGTCAATTGAAAGAATAATTTGTGGAGATGACAAAGTCATTGGAGGTTAACATGGTTTCTTATATCCCAGATATGCATTAGGAAATCATATCATGTCAATGTTTGAGGCGATGCTAATCTATTGGGTAAAGATTGGAGATGGTGACTGCCAACTTAGATACTGCAAAATGAGTTCCAAAACTATGAAGCCAGCACACAGAAAACTGATAAAGGTCATCCTGTTTGTCAATTTGATGCTTTGTTTGCTGAGGACTTTAGAGTAGCAACAACATGTGGATTTTAGTGAGATTGTATTCCCAAATTGATCAGGTCAGTTCTTTTGACATCCAGGTCCAATAGCAGTAAATACTAATTAGACAAAGAAGTTGCTAAAACTTACATATTTTATCTTTAAAAAAATGCTAACATTCGGTTTGAGATTTGATTTATCTGAATAAAACTGCACATGCTTGTCCAAAATTAAGTAGGCACAAGGGGAGTGCTTTAATTTAAGTGACAGGATGCTCCTTCTAAGAACAAAGATAAGTTGTTACTTGAGGCATTTGTTTTTTATTTTTTTCCCCTTCAGGTTTTACAATTTTTTTCATAAAGTTTGTTTATATTTTTTACATAGTAAATCTTAATTTTTTAGTCAGGTTTAGTTTGACCAAACTAAATCCAACTTGATTTTTTTTATTAATATTAGGCAGGAATTATAGTTAGATTTGTGTTTCTTAGTTTAGTAAATTTGCCATAGATTCAAAATATATTTTATAACATATATTAATTACATTTTGACTACTATTTGAGTCGACTTCTAATATACATAGCTAGAGTAAATTCGCAATTTCTTTTCGGTTAAGCTCGATTTCCATTTTTTTCCCACCTCTAGTCCTGGTATCCCCAACTCTTCTATGTCTTGATATAGCTTCCTTTTATACAGTGCCATGCAGGTCTATGATTTGTATGCCTTTTCGATAATTTTCATGATGTATCTAATATACATCTAGAATCATAGTTATGGTACTTGTTTATTATGTTCCATATGCTCTAACATTAGTTTAACAATGTGCTGTTGCATCTTAACTTTAACAGGCCAATCACCGCATCACAACAAATGTACAACGACGAATTTATGGTCATGCTACCGATGTTGAGATTCGACCATTGAATGAGGAGAAAGCTGTTCAAGCTGCTTCAGATCTTATTGGAGAACTTTTTGTATTTTCAGTATGTAGCTTCCCTAAATTTTCTATTACTATATGAAGCTTTATGGGATATTGGGATTATTGTGTCCATATGAAGCTGTTTATTTTCTTATTTGCCTTCGATTTCATTTTATAAATTATATCCTTGCAAAATTTAGAAAATGACATGTATGCTATTATAACTAATACATACTAGTCAACCATGTGACTCGGTATATTGACATTTTAATTTGTATTTTTGCATATTGTTATCTGGTTTAGAAAATTTTCAATTGAGATTAAGAATTTTCAAAACAAGACAAGATAAACTTTAACTTCATGAAAACTAAGATGAGTGTCTATGAATTTATTATATCTTGTACGATTTAATTAATATTCAAAACATTTGACTGCTAGTTGAATACATGGTTTGAAATTTTGTACCAAGTCAGGGTTGCAGTTCTCAGTCAGAATGGACACACGGCACTGGAGGTTCTGGTTTATATTTAGTTGGCAATCAGCCTTCCATTCCCTCAAATAGGGAAAACTTGAAAATTGCTTTAGAAATTGACTGTTGTTAGATTGTTTTGTGCTTGATTTTTGTTTTTGTGCTTTGCAAAGGTAAGTATTATTTGCATTGGTAAGATAATCCTGAAAACTGCCATAGTTATTGTGGTTGATCTTTTTTATAGTCAAGAATCAGAATCACCTTTACAACTTTGGCTAAGTAGGTGGGCGGTGCTGCTCTTATATTTGAGGTGCAAAGAAGTGCAAGATCAGAAGCTAGAAAAGAGGAAATCCGCAAGCAGGAAATTCAGGTATATTTTTATGTATATAAAAATTATTTTTAACATGGCTTTTCCATTTTATGCAAGAATATGAATAAGACTTTCAAGAGATAATTAAATTGATAAACAGGTTAAGAGAATCCATACACATAGAGACAAGTAGAAGATTAGCAAGAAAAGGAACACAGTACATTGCATAGCACCATAAGTTCTGAAATTTTTTATTTAAGATAACTTTAAATTTCTGTCTGACAAGGCAGCTAGTGACCTGCTTTTGTGGAATGCCTAAACGGTGAGAAGGAAAGAACATGGATAAATAAAAACTAAGAATCAACAATCTGTAGAGACTATTCTGAGATGCTAAAAAAGGCCAATCGACTAGGCCATCACCCTTGATTTTATTGTCTTCCCTCTAGAACCTAATTTTGATCCTAGAAAACAGTCTCCAGCTTGAGTTGGACTAAAAAAGTATTGCTTGATTCTCCTTCTGCAACCTGCCTTCAATTGATTGGTTTGATGACCTTAGCAATGGCAGTGAGTTCAACACCAATCAACCAGAAAACAATGTTATCTTCTCCAGCCATATGCGCTTACATGAATACATATAAAAGATGCTCTTACAGAAAACAATTTAATATTTATATTGTTCAGGCAAAATGCTATACGTGGAATTTGGTTTGCATGCTTGACCTGAAAGCCCTATGCATTTTCTCTTTTGAAGGCTATAAAACAGAAAGAGGAGGATCTACTGAAAGAGGTGGAACAACTCAAGCAGAAGCTGAGTGAGATTGAACAACTCGCCCGAAGCCGAGGCCTTTCAGGAATCTTCACCTTGAGGAAGGACCATGCACTCGAAAGCACCAAACCAGCAACACCTGCTTGATCTCTTCAACCTTTTCTCTGCGAATTGAAATGTTTCTTCAGCGGATTATTTGTTGGCATTGAGTTGACGCATTTTCTCAACTATTATGTCACATTTTTGTTTCCTTTCATTTTCGATTGGATTCTGGGATGCTCTAATATTGCGCTGATAGCAGTAGCATATCTGGGACAAATACCATTATAGGCGTCTGATATATCGAATAAAAGATTTTTGATTCAGGAGACATTGCAACGTATTTTGAATGTGAGCAACTGCGACAAATCATGAAGGCTCTGTAAAAATGGTTTGTTCCTTGCGACAATTGTCATTAGGAAATTTGGATGAAATCTTTTACTTTGAACTTGCCTGTTAAATCATGTCTTTAGGTCCCCTCGGGAGTGGTAGAGGCATAGGATGTTAGCATGTCTTTTTCCATATATTGGCCACCTCATACGTGAATCACTTTTTGCCATGCCCAAATGAATCACTTTTTGCCCAGAGCATACCTCAGTTGTTAATGACAAACTCTAGGTGAAAGGGAGGAGAGAAACACACATTTCCATATAACTACCAAAATCCTGAAAAACAGGAGGAGCCCTAACGACGAGACGAGACGAGACGAGAACGAGGGAAAGGGACCGGAGAATTCCGAAATCGGCACGCCTCACAAATCGGTGTTCTCCCCCGCCGTCTGGCAGCCGTCTGAATCTGATCACAGCTCGGTGGATCCCTTTCTCACTTCCTCAGGCTTCTTACAGTTTGCTCCGCCCGCCGCGCATTCACCTGAAGCTTCTCCCGTCCTGGCACTGCCCTCCCTGCTTACCCGCTTCGCCGTCGTCTCTGGCCTCGTGTACGACGTCATCGTCGAGCCACCCGGCATCGGCAGCACCCAGGACCGCTACGCCGGCACTGTACGCCTCGCCGTCTTCCTTCCCCGCCGCTTCGACGGACAGCTCTCCTCCGGGTTGGCCTCATTCTGATGGACCTTGCCCTAGTCCGCACCCGCAGCGTACGCTTCTCCTTCACTTCCTTCGGGTCTTCGCCGTGACCACCTCCTACATCATGAGCATACTCTTCATCCGCATCAAGATCTCTGGATACCTTTCGCGATAAGTTGACGAAGTGCTATGTTCGTGGAGGATTCCCATCCCTGTTGGATCTGTGATGAGTAAGTGCTCTGTCAAGCTCTTTCTGTTATGTATGCTACTTCGTGTTGTTAAGCGTTAGCATTGTCGATTATTGTGGTTGATGACTGTTTTCTCTAGATTCTCAAAAAAGAAAAAAAATTACAATACTTGCTTAAACTCGACCAACAATTTACAATTCTAAGTTTCTATTCTGATGTTTGGCTTACCATACTACTTAGGCAACTAAATCAGTCGCCTAGACCCGCTAGAACTTTTTTCATGGTTGATACCGAGTTGATAGTAACCAAAATTTCAAACTTTTGCCAACATTATCGTATTATTTTCTTTCTAATTTAGATTGCTGACTTTATATCCACGTTGTGGTAGTAGTACAGAACTTTAACCCCTGCAATTTGTTTGGTCGAATTAAACATCTCCTAAGTGGTGTATTTCAGAATTGATCTTTATAAATTATGCAATGTTCAATGTGTTCACTCCCTCTACTGAGTGTTGAATCACCGGTAGCACTTAGTGGCCAAATCATACTGATTAGTGTATGCTCCTACGCATTCCATAGGCTTAACCAACAACTCCACAATCACTCAAACAGCGCATACTAACTTCATTGTGTGGCTAAATTATACTAATTAGTGTATACTCCTAGATCATTGAATTAGAACTCACAAGGCTACTCTAGGGATTCAGGTATAACGACTGATCTGGACTGCAGTATGAGATTTCCTATTTAATTGTATTCATCTAGTCTTAAGTTTGCCTAGTGCATTCATTTCTAACGGACATTCATACATAAGAACTAGTGTTCCTCTTTGATGTTCATGAAACGACCACCTACCCAAGTGAGTTATTCTAAGATTCTTCTCAACGTTGCTATCCCACGTCCCCAGCCAAAAGGTCATCTGTTAAAATGCTCAGTTTCATGGAGTAGGAAGCCATCTCCATTAAGTAAATGGACGTTTCATCTTTTATCTCTTTCACGTTTGAGACCTTGTGACCACTGTCATCATTGCTAACTCACACCATATGCATTCTCCACTTTCTCCAACTTTGTGATGTTACAGCCATTAAAATCTAGCATTATTTTATAATCCTAAAGCCTGGAGAGATCCCTTTCAGATTCTTCCTCTCCAATAATCTTCCCTCTGCATGCTTTTTGATGACTTGCCTTGTGTCTGGAGACAAAGGTGCCGTGGCATGGATCACTCCATCAGTTCCTTCAGCTTAGCACTTAGCTGAACATTTTGACTGCAGAAGATGTTTGAGGTCAGCTACCAAAACCCACTACCTTCCTGTGTTGAAATTGTGGATAACCAAGTCAACATGGAGACTTTTGTGTGCATGCTGATTGTGCTAGATCATGGAGTTCGTCCTGCATAAACTATGCAAAAAAGATAATATTTTTTTTCTAGCATGCGCAACTCGCTTTTGTGACATTCTCTTTACAAATGACTCTAGGTAGGAAGATAATCTCAACATCTGCAAGTGTTTTTGGCTCAAACAGTATCTGAATAATTGATTCCTTCAGTAGTCAACTTGGTTTAATATTCACTATGAATATAGTACTAACTATAACAGGTCTCCTTGCGCCTGTTTCCAAGGGAGTTTTAGAACAATGATTTGGTTAAACCCTAGAATATATTACAAGGCAAGGATACCATTTATCAGGAGAAACAAGGCATTTTCTTCCTGGGAAATTTTGTCAAAAGGAAAGCAAACCATTGAAGCTTGTAGTTCAAAACCACAATTCCATGACAAGATGGGACTTGTTTTCTAAGGATCATTTTAATTGCAGGATATGTAGTAAAATTAAAGAAAGTTCAAACAAGCAACATTGAACATTAAAAACAAAAAAGAAGGGAATAAAGCAAAGCATGGATGTTGCAGAACATTGAACATCATCAATATGTGTGTGCCTCATCTTGCATCTCTGTTTCAAATCCAACTTCTCTAACTTCAAAATTCTGGCAATTATCATGTCAAGAATTGATTTTTCTGTTTACCTGCAAAATTCGTGGAAGCTTCCATGCAATTTGATTCTGCTCAACTGTGCTTGATTCCTAGCTTCTTCACTTCCACTTTAAGTGATTTCAGGTACTTGACGGCTTCATCAAGAACAGCAGGAGTATCCATTCGGTCGCCGCCGGGAATGATTCCTTTCAGTGTCTTCACCATCTTCTTCATCTTCTCCCTTTTGCCACCGCCACCGCCACCGCCACCTCCGGCGGTTGTTGCAGAAACTTGCTTCTTGGACTTAGACTGCGACGAGCAAGCAGTGTCCGGTGAACTTCCGCAGGCCCGGCCGCCGGGAGTTCTCCCCGTGCTGACCACGTCGTCGTCCTCCTCCTCCCCTTCTTCCGAGCTCAGCAGCGCATCGATGTCTTCCGTCTCCTCGTCATTGTCCCTGTACGCGCTTTTGCCGGCCTCATCGGCACGAGGAGCTCCTCCGCCGTAGGCATCAAAGCCCGGAGAGCCGAACCTGTTGGCGAGCGAGGGGTGGAACATGACCTGGCTTCGGTGGTACGTCTGGTCGAAGATGACGAAGTTCCTGGGGCAGGTCTCCGACGGCTTGAACTCCACGTTGTTGAGCGGAGCCGGGAACTCGCGGTACTCATAGCCTGAAACAGGTGCTCCGTAGCCCGGCGGCGGCGGTGGCGGCGGAGCTCCGTAGTTGTAGAAATCTCCGCCTCCTCCCCCACCACCGGAATCATAACCAAACCCGCCATAGTCATATGCGTCGTCGGGCGGCGCGTTGCAGTAGTATCTTGGATTCCTCTGCATCGTGAGCTCTCTTGGCAGAAGAACTTGCTATTGCCGAGGATTTGGAAAGAAAACGAGGCTGCGGATTCTTTCCAAATCGGTACGAAAGAAGAAGAATAAAACAAGAGAGACTGCAGATCAACCGGCGGTCAAACTACATGACGAGCCTTCATCCAACAGTCGGTAGAATTTAACTGGCAAGCCTACGACAATCGACGGTAAGCAACGATCCTTTCATTCATTATATATCTCTTCACCGTGACCTGAATGTGCATTCTACACCTTCCCCAAATCAGCCAACACGGAGAGAACGAAAGAACACGGGCGGTGGTGATCCGCCGCCGGAAAACACCCACGACAAGCTGAGATGAGTTCAGGGGAAATCAACAGGGTACGCGATGCGAGCCTCGGTTTGTAGAAAGGAGGAAGATACATAAGAGGAGGATCGTACAGACTACAGAGTATAGGTAGATTTCAAGTACAAGAAGCAGGGGAAGTGGCAGGGGAGGAAGGCGCTCGATGCCCCTACAAGGAGCCTATTGGGAAGCACGGCTGTGGGCGCACTATATATACATATCTCGTCCGCCCTAATGATGAGAGAGCCTCCGAAGCCGAGAAGATATCATCGCCCGCTTTCATTAAAATTGAGGCGGAGGCAGAGGCAATGACTGCGGCGTGGAGGGAGGGAGGCAGCCATTAGCGAAGCTGTCGGCGTGTGCGTGCACCCGGACGCGGGGTTCTCCATCTCCGTCATCGCGCGTGCCGCTGCTGCGCCCAACAAGACACGCAAAAAAGGCGACGCCTTTTCGCGAATCCACCGTGGGATCCTCGGGCGCGCGGGCGGGCGGCCGTCGGATGGGCGGGTGGTGGGGAGAGTCATGATGGCGCGGTGGGGGTGGCGCCATGATGGGGCGCGGCCGCGGCTGTTGGGGGCGTCATGATGTGGTCGCTGGGTCGGGGAGAGGGGAGGTGGAAATTGGATGGAGGGAGGGAGCACGCGTGAGGAGTTGCCGTTTATGGTAGACCGTATCGGGCTGCTGCGGACTGTGACGGTCATCAATGTCGCGGTTCCCCAGCATGATCTCGCCCCTCCCGCCTTTATCATGACAGCCTCGTCCTTGTGCTTCGGAGCCGTTGCTGTCCCAATCGTTTTGCCCCGTAGACATACCGCGTCACCCTGATGGATCAGATGAGCTCGGCGTGACGTAGCTTATCGTATGTGGCTTGCAGGTACCAGCGTCGTGAGACCGCCGCGTGGGATGAGTGAACTCTTGGGTCTGTTCTTTTGGTGTACGTAGGCGATGGACTTCTCGTGTAGCGTTTGTATTGGGCTGAATTGTCAGCCCGTGAAGGGCCCAATAGCTGCTGCAATAAGTTCCACTTTTCTATCCTTTCCCACAAATTTGATGTTTTATTGCAGTGTAGTTGTAATTTGTATTGTGTATGTTCTGCCTTGTACCTTAATTGACTTCACCCTAAGCGCTCGTGGATATGAGCATAGACATTTTCTCACTACTCTACAAACAAGAACTTCCATCGTCTGATTGTAAGAGATGATTTTGCATAAATTGTAATTTGAATTTAGTGAATCAAAGGAGACGTACGATCATATAACTTCGAAATTAATCAGTTGGATTATCTTTTAACAAATTGATTTTGCTACAAATAGCGTTAGTGATAAATTAGACCGGACACAATCTCCCACGTCATCCCGTTGGACCTCCTAAATTCTTGGTAGGGTCCCACGTAGTTAGCCAGCCGCACTCGAAGTGAACAGACAGCGAATTCCTGTTTCGACGGTTTAGGAAATAGGGTCCCACTTGAATGAACCTTTATAGAAGATTAGAGCCAATGGGAGGCCGAAGTTATGTGTTCGGTGACCTGGTCTATATTGCTGATCCTTTTTCGTCCAATTATGTTTTCAATCGGACGGCACAGCGATCCCACCCAGCACGATCCAGAAGTCGATGGCCGGGTGTAGCAGCGACGCCGATCTCTCCAAGACTCCCGCCGGCCGTCCGCCTCCGCTCCCTCCTTCTCCCACTCCCTACGGTACCTTTCTACCCCAGCAGCAAGTGCCGCTCCCGACGGCTCCTCTTCTTCCCAACCCTACGAAGTCGCCGCTGCAGTACCAACCGCCTCCGCAACCAGCCGACGGCTACCTCGCCATTCCAGGTCAGCGGATCCTTCGAAAAATTTCCATTTCCTTTGGTTTCTTCTTCAATCTGTCGTACATCCGTCACAACCAACCCTCGATCTAATTTTGCCCCCTTTCACTAGTGTTCTTAATTTTTTTTTTCTTTTTCAGTTGGGCACCAATCTCAGCCGTACTCCGCCGTTGTGGATGGGATCCCCATGAACGCGAGGGTGCCTCCTCTCCCTTTCTGTGGCATTGGTGTTGGTTGGGCCTTGTAAGTCGTTCTCTCTCTCCTGCTTTAGGTCTTCGCCTCATGATCGGAGTTCTACAATTAGAGAAGTTGCTGAGTGATGGAGAGAGACGAGTATAGAAAGAGGAAATTGCAATTTGTTGTTGCTTATCTTCTACAGTATGACATGATGCGTATGTTTTATCTATAACTTGATCATCTAATGTCCTGGTCCATCTCCTCCAATAGCCGAGCCTTTGCATTCTTCTCTCAAGGCAGGGTGTTTTGTGTTCATAGCACAATCTTTGATATCTGAAATTAGATGATTGGTAAATTGCTACTCCAGTATGCCAACTATGCGCAGTTACTATAATTTATGCAACTAGAATCCCATATGCTTGATCGTATATGTGCTATTTCCCCAACAAACGTCTCGTGTTTGAACAAAACCTAGAACAAGTCTCTAATTGCGTAAAAACTGAGCTTTTCTATGTTTTAGATTGGGCATGCTATTTTGAATTGTTAAAAAAAAAAAAATCAGTTGGGCCTTTTGTATCAGAAACTTATACCACAAAACAACACAAAATTTATTTGGAAGTTCTCAGATGAGCTTATATTTTGGTTTTGTGTCATCTTATTGATCGCCTTTATATAAGCTTGTATGGGAAGTTATGTTAGCCTCATATTGGCCTTAACAAAGAGAAAGAAAATGACGAAATCTAAAAGAATGTAAACATAAAATTGAGATCAAGGGATTAGTTGGGACTTGGGAGGAAATCATGATCATGGAATCTCTTTCTCCATTTGTCGCTTTCTTTTTCTAGCTCTACTGCATTTACTTGATTCTTATCTATTGTGATTGAAACATCTTTTTTCTCTTGGAGGTTTGTGGCAGGATTTGTCTTCGCTTCAATTCCATGGTATGTTGGAGCTTTCATTCTGCTTTTTGTTGCTCAAGACTATAGGGAGAAAACCTGGACTCATTGCATGCTCAATTGCTGTAAGTATCTTCAACTATGATTCCGAAACCATAATTGTTGTTTGGTACTCTCCGAATGCGTTATTAGTTTGCTTTTCTACACCTCATATCCGTGTCTCTTCGACGTTGTAATGCCTTATTCTTATCCTTGCAGGCTGTTCTGGCAATTCTTTCTCTGATACTTAGTGCCTTCAACTTTCATGTATTCTGGTAATCTCTACCACATTTGTGCCTTGGTTTAAAAGTGCAGTGTCTTATATGTTAATTATAGAGTTTCTTAGAACAAACTGAACGGATTGCTATATTGATCTTATCCATTTAGGGCACTGAAAGTACTCAGGTTGCTTTTATGAGAACTGAATTAATGTTAGAACTGCTCATTTCTTTCGAATATGATTGTGAATTCTGAATTAGATGGAGTTAAAACACATGAATTGTGAAAGATCTGTTGCTTGTTTTGACTTGTCTGGTTTAGTTTTGTTACTTTCTTTTCCTTTTCAGTTAAACAATAAGCTTCATATATTTTATTGTTTTTTTTTTCAAATCATGACAACTACTCTTCCGAGAATCCGTGTTGATTAATTATCAATTAATTTCCAACAATCATCTAGAAAACCCACGTGCATGCCTTATGCAACCATGCACGCCACTTCTAACTTCTGCAGCCTCTCAACTTAAACATATAGTTAATGTCATCATTAATAAGGACCATAATTGTTATTTCGGTAAATTACTGAACTGCACATAGGCAAAATGGTTGAATACCCAAATTATATAGGTAAGTTTTAAAATTATTATTAATTCCACCTTTGCCTCTTCATTTTTTATCGCGTCTATCCCAATCCATTGGCACTTTAATCAATTGGTTTCGGTTAAAATTAGCTGATAGATCTAAACAATTCGGATTGATATAAAATTAATTCTTATATGCTTGTCTATTTTTTTTAATTATATGCATACTTCGAGGCTTTGAATATCATTTTCATATATTATATTAAGAAAAATATTTTTTAAAATACAAGTTTACTATAGTAATCGATCTAACACTGTTCACTAACATAATAATGTCCCGAATTGATTGCTATATTCTAATAATCGATTGAAGTAGGTGAGAGTGGCAAAAGTAGAATGGGATAGATGATTTAATCATTTTAAAATGTATGTGATTTATAAATAGGACAATTTTAATGACGGGCTTCAGTAATGAGTGGTTGTTATTTTACTTAAGTCTTTTTCTTCACTCAAAATAAAGAGCTCCAATTCTGTTGTTTATTATGCAATAATTTTTTTAAATTTACCTAATATTTAACTCTGTAACAGGTTTTTCAGATTATTAGCCGTTGAAAGAATATATTTTCTTCTATATTACGCTAGCACGTGTGAGTGGTTGTGGCCGTCTTGGTAAATACTGCAGGGTTCTTTTTATAAAAAGACTAGCATTAATTGCCAACCTTTTATTTTTGATATGAACGACGCCATGTTGTCCAGATCCACCAATGGTGGAGTAGAATGCGTATTATTTATTTTCTTCTTTTAAAAAAACTAAAATGAAAAATGAAAATTGAAATTGAGTTGAAATGAGAGACAGATGCCGATGGATTTCAACCAACATGAGTTTTCGCCGTTGACTTTGGCTGTTTGGAGTGAAGGAGTGTCCATCCTCGGTCAACAAAAACGATCGGTTGGAATTCGGAAGGGAAAAAAAACAGCTCTAAGCAGTGACCAAAAATAATTATTATTTTGGCAATAATAAATTAAGAAAAGAAAAGATGAATATAATGCACATTTTTCTTGGCGATAAAAATAAAATTAATTAATTAAATTTTGTTCACCTTCCGCGGCAGCTGTCGCTCTTCTCGACACGGCGCCTGGCGACGTGACCATGCATGATTAACAATGCGGGTCGAATCTGTAGAACCGCTCCCGTCCCTCCCGGCTCCCACTCTGCTGCCTGAACCGACCAAGAAGCTCTTCCTGTCTTATCCGATTCATAAGACACGGAATCGATTCTAGAACTGACGTGCTTCTGAGCCTGCATCTGGTGGGACCTCGAGTCGTGAAGCGGGGAGTTTGGTGTTCCCTGTTCCGCGCAGTGGACGGAGCCTGGTCAAAGAATTGACTAGCACTTTAAGATACGTAAACGAGCGCGGGCTCTCTCACGCGGAATCTGCAGACCCGACCGGATCGGGAGCATGGAGGATCGTGCACCGTCTCGGAATCTTACTCAAAAGCTTCTGTAGTTTAAGAAATTATTATTTACCCCCTGGGGTTCATTAAATTGCGCCACTGTATCCTTCCCCTTCACGTTTAGTTTTGAATTCTAGGATTTAAATGAAAATTATAATGGCAGTGTAGGGGCTAAGTGAAACTTTCGGTCAATCTTTTCGGCGACCTTTTTGTCCAATGGGAAAAGTGGTAGAAAACGAGTAAACATTCTCGCCAACGACTGGTTCCTCGCTCTTCTATTTAATGCCATCTCCATCTCCCATGCCAAGACTTGGACACTTCTCCAACTCCCCCCTCCAAGTACTCTCATCCCTCTCCGGCGACCGTTGACTCATCCAACTCCGGCGAGGCGACCAGTACCAACGGCGGACAAGCTCGTTACATGGATACAGGCGGCGGCGGAGGGCCGGAAGTGCTCACTCTGGACACCTCTGCTCCTATTTTCCTCCCTTCTTCTTCTCTAACCGCCGGCGCCGCCCAAGGTCGTGGAGTCCTGAACCAAAAGCCACCGTCGACGCCGTTTGCCTCCGGCGTCGAGCTGGATTTCTTCGCCAGCGAGAAGGAGACAGCAACAACTGCGGCGAGCGCTGATCATCACGGTCTCCAGGTTAAGAAGGAAGCCCTCGCCATTCAGGTTCTTTATACGAATTGTTTAATCTGTGGCCTCTTAATTAAACTATAAATAAATATAATATATATTTTTTCAAGATACGATCTGATCTAGTTTCCTTTTCTTTTGTTTATATTGTTCTAAATTAATTTAGACTGCTCTGCAACTTGGCAACGCGAGATCAAGTGATGCGTCCAATACCGTCGACGATGGAATGCCCAAAGAAGATCATAACGAGGTAGTCATGCAATATTCATATAGTAATAACTGATACCCAAGAACTTAATTTTGATGATTCTACATGCGTGCATGATCTTGTTCATCAGTTGGCGGCCATCCGAGCTGAGCTTGCGCGCATGAAAGAAGAGAACGAGAAGCTGCGAGAAATCCTGAGCAAAGTGAGCAACGACTACCAAGCCCTTCAGATGCATCTCGCCGCACTCATGCAGCAACCGCAACAGGTAAATGATCGATCGAGGAGGAATTATCAAGTTAATTAATCAGCTCGATCAATAACTTGATCTAACTGATGATCGATCGATTGATGGATTTGTATTCAGTTTGCAAAAGACAAGATGCTCCCCAGGCAGTTCATGGATCTGGCTCCGGTTAATTCGCCGTCGAACTCGTCGACGGCGAGCCCCGGACGCTCTGTCTCGCCGCCGGAAGTAGGATCTGTAGGTTTGGATCCCGGCAAAGCCTCGACGTCGTCTGGTGATCAGAAAGCATCGCAAGAAGCCACATTCAGGAAGACTCGTGTTTCTGTTCGAGCTCGATCGGAAGCTCCGATGGTAACTAGCTAGATTCGTGATCATCATCTTAATGAATCGATTAAGCTTTTTGAATGCTCAACTATTTGCAATTTTATGCGTCTAGATCGCTGATGGATGCCAATGGAGGAAGTACGGGCAGAAGATAGCGAAGGGAAACCCGTGCCCTCGAGCTTACTACCGGTGCACCATGGCCGCCGGCTGCCCTGTTCGCAAACAAGTATAATTAATTATTGGTTTAGCTGTTCTTGTTCATGATGATCGATCGATCGATCGATGCGTAATTGTCGTTGATGATTAGGTGCAAAGGTGCGCGGAGGATCGATCGGTGTTGATAACGACCTACGAAGGCACGCACAACCATCCCCTGCCGCCGACGGCGATGGCCATGGCGTCGACGACCTCCGCCGCCGCCGCCATGATCCTCTCCGGATCGACGTCGAGCGCCGACGGAATGATGCTGGCCAACTACCTCCTCCCCTCTTCGTCGAGCATGGCCACCTTATCGGCCTCCGCGCCGTTCCCCAGCGTCACGCTGGACCTCACTCAGCCTCCGAGTGCTAATCCCCTGCTGCAGTACCAGTTACGGCCGCCGGCCACCTTCGCGTCGCTCTTCAGCGGAGCCTCCCGCGCGCAATACCACAGCAACCAGTCGACGTTCTCGGGGCTGCAGGTGTCGACGGAGACGGTGACGGCGGCCACCGCTGCGATAACTAGGGACCCTAAATTCACCGCCGCGCTGACCGCCGCAATCAAGTCCATCATCGGCGGCGGTCAAGAGGCAGCAGCTGGCACCGCCGACCGCGGTGACAGCGGCGGCAACGACGTCAGTGGCGGTCAGAATTAGCAACGTACAGATCAAGCCACCGGCAAATTTCTTTGTTTGTTTGTTTCTTTCTTGGTTTAATTTCTTTTGTTTAATTTCGTGGAGAGAAAAGGACGGAATACCAAACGCAAACCGTAACCGTGTAAATTATGATAGATTTGTTGTTACTGTGCGTCGGCGATGGAATAAAGACGCAACCGCTGCATGAATTGATGGACATCTCGATCTTAATTGTCGATCCTTTGACGGTTTGCCTTCTCCAACAGTTTGAAAAATGGCGGTTGGTGGATGGATTTTCATTGGATGGATGGAGACCAAAATGTTGATAAGATAATTAAGTTAAAGTTTGACTTGTTTATTTTTTATAAGTTTAAACTGAGTTTAAATTTAGCTTCAGTTTGATTCGCGTATGATCCCATTTGAAATCGGTTAAAGCTAGACTACTAGTGAGATGACTCCAAAGTTGCCCACAAGAAGACCACATAGGAGAAAAACATGTGTAATCAAGGAGTAGAAGAGAAAGAAGGAGCGTTGGTAAGTGAGGCAAGGGGTCCATGGCAGTCATTCCGACGCTCAAATTAATAAAGTGGAAATAATGTAGAAGATGGACAATAGAGAAAAATGGGATGTGTGGGAAACAAAAAGTGTACCTATGGGGCGAAACTCTTTATAATACTCTTATAATTCCTACATTAATAAAATGTCATGTATGAGTAAGGAAAATGTTCTATCGGTGTGTTTTTTTATGTATAAGCATACATTACTCATATTCCATTTTTTTATAAAGATAATGTCCCATGTGTTTTTGACAACTCCACACGCAACATTAATTATGAATGGGCTCATAAGTCGAAAGACCCAAATAGTGGGACAATGGCGGATAAGTCTACTTATATGTTTGTCCATCTTATGGGGAATTAAAGGGTGCTAAGTCTCTAGAGTCAGGGGATTCATTTTGATGAGTAATGAGAGTTGGGAGGATCCGATCAGATTATAGTCTCTAAGCAAGCAGAGTAAAGTACGAAGGAAGAATGACTCGTGGCAGGGGCAACTCCACTAAAGGGTAAGAGGAGTTCACTCCCCCCTTAATATTTTGATATGAAATTAATATAGTACTCCTATGTTTTAAAAAAAAATTTATATATAAATTGTAATTAATAAAATATCCTTCAAACACCTCTCCATTAATCTACAGTCAAATGCTTGAATCAAAAGAACATTTTTAGAAATGCACTTTGTTGGTAGTCTTAATCAATTAAAAAATATTATTTAAAATTTATTATTATATTTTAATTTTTGTTATATAATGATAATTTTTATATATGTATTTGTGATATTTGACTCTTTGCTCCCTTATAAAAATTTTGGATCAAACCCTACCCATGGGATCGGGGTTATCCGATCGAATGGTGGTCTATAAGCTAGCAGAGTGAAGTACAGAGGGAACATGGCCTGTGGGATTGGAGTTGTCCGATCATATGGTAGTCTCTGGTGTCCTAATAGACAATTTGCTTGGGTTGACCTACCTTAGACTTTGACTGTCACGTTAACTGGAAAATTGACTTTCTGATCCTATGTGGGAACCACTTATATCCATCGCATCAATTGAGATGTTATCGAACTCTCAATTCAAATTTGTTTGATTATTTAAAATTTTTATATTTTTAATTGGTTATTAAATTTGATAATACAAATTTGTTATTTCATTTGGAAATTTTTTATTTATTTTATTGGGAGATTATTTGTGCAATCGTTCCCCGGGTTTATAAGTACCTCAAGGAAGTTTTGATGTGATCAACCGGGTTAATTTAGGTCATGTGATGTTTTGATTCTTATGTCTAAATGTGAAGGAACTTAGGAATATAATAAATCGAATGGAAGATGCGGCGGACAAGAATGATGGTATGAGAATGGGAAGACACACCGGTTGAGCAAGAAGGACGCGCACGATGCTTCCGAATGACGAAAAGCCAGAGCGGAAGACTGCTCAAAGAGAAGGTCGTGTTGGGGATCGGACGGCCGGCTTGAAGGGGGGTTGGATAGACGGCGCCCCTAATTCACTCGCTTCTCCTACGATGTTAGCTTGCGCAGCGGAATAATACAAAATACAAACAAGCTAAAGATTAAAGACAAGAAAAGAAAGCAAACCGCTAACACGATCGTTTACGTGGTTCGGAGATAAAGCTCCTACTCCACGGCGTGTCCTTGAGGTGGACGATCCCTCAATCCGTCGGTGGATTAATCCCCGGAAACTCCGGCTAGCACAATCCTCCTTGTCGGTGGAGAAACCTCGCCACAACTCGATCAAGAGCACTTGGATTGCTAGGGCACTAGTTGACTACTAATTAGAGGTTACCCACCACTAATTTCGTCAACCTCAACCAAGCTCCCAAGGCTTGGTTATATAGGCCACGGGTTGGAAAACCCCGCCTACCAGTCGAC
>JBBMJZ010027981.1:0-10330 GCA_037833815.1 Zingiber zerumbet
TTCTGGGGGAGAAAGGACCTGACTTGAGCGTCGGAGGGCCTGACCTAGGGACTTTTCCCCTGGGTTTTGGTCTCTGATTGGGAGGCTGCTTGTCTAAGTGTGCGCAGGGACACGGGTTTCGTCCTTAGCACCCTCTCCGCCTTCGTCATCCTTCGTCGACTGCCCCTGTGGACCCGATCGACCGATTGCCGCATCGACCGGCCTCCGTCCGACTCAGCTTCCGGACGGGATCAATATACTTAACAAGCGATGAAGTCTATGCATATCAATATTGACTAATATACTCACAAGTATATGAAATTTTAATAGGCTAGATTCATTGGATATTAAACAATAAGAGCTCTCACAAGGTTAGGCCTCTAAACAAGTGAAAATCCTAGCAAATTGAGATTGATTCAAGGCTGTATAAGCAAAAGTCCTAATGGGTCAAACGTGATTTTCATTAGGCAAATGATGAAGCCCCAAAGGCTATACCTCTGGCCAGTGAAATTCTTATTAAGTACAGGTGAACCAGATGAGGACGTCTCAAAGGCATATATAAGCCTCTTGATAAGGAAGTCTAAATAAGATGAAAGATACAACGACTCATCATTTAGGTTTTAGTTAGACTTTATTTAGGTGAGGACTATACGTTAGAATTGATCGAAATTGATGATTTAGTCAACTAAAAGTTGGTTTCAGTTGACTAAATTAATTGATAGTTCACTTGTTAACAAATAGAATATTTCTATTCACAGGTCAGTTGACTCAGTAGTAGTTGATTGAGGTTAAGATGAATATAACCGACTAGACTCAATTAGAGTATCCAAGCCAGTAAGTCATGCCCACATGGCCCTACTGCACATTAGCATATCGTACTTAAATGTTACAAAACATTAAGTTAAGGGACCAATCTCCCGAGAGCTAGGATGGCTCATTGACATCTTAGTTCTATACTATGAGCTCCCAGCACTTCGAGCTCCCCATTCCAAGCTCCTAAGCTCTCCCCTTAGAACTTCTATTATCGCCCACCCAATTAATGGTTGCATTAGCCGTGGCTAGTGATCTCCACGATCATGTTTGCAATGAGTGACTAGTAACAATCAAATGATTAACATTAATTAATCTATGATTATTTATTATTTATTTTTTTTAATAATCTAAGTATCTAATTTGTTGAAACTACTAGTGTGAAGGTGATCATCCTATAAAAAATTGACATAATTATTTGAAACTTAATATACGTCCAAGATATATGGATTTTCTTTTTTTCCTTCCAAATTAAGTATAAGAAGCTATAAACAAATTGTATGCATGTACATGATCCATTCGTCATGATGCCATCATCATCAGCGTCATCAAGAGCAACCATAGATAAAGAATGAAGCAAACGAAAAGAAAGGTAATTAAACTTTTGAAGAAAAAGAAGCCAAAAGAGAAAGCAATTAAGAAGGCTACTGTTCTGAGTGGTCTATTGAAGTTGAGATGTCATAATTGCCATTGTCTTCGATTAAATTTTAATAATAATAATAATAATAATAATAATATTATATTTGCTGATTATGCATGCATGAGTTTGTGGGTGCCTACCTGCATTGATTACAAAATTGTCTCTTTAGTTTCATGGCCAGTGATCAGATGATGTCTAGTGTCATGCGCCATTCCTGTGGTGGGTCCAACCACAGTTTGCAATTTTGTGCTTGATAACTAGCGACCGAAGAAGAGCATATTGGAACGGGTTAATGGATTGGGCATGCATGCGACTAATTAACAGGGATCGAACTGAGCCCACATGATATGATTTTTCATACAATATAATTAATTAAATCTCTGTCGATCAAATCATTGGCCAAACAAACAACCCAACTTAACAAATGAAATCTATACTGCCATAAATTGCTCACGAAGCCATTGATAAAGCAGCGAACATTAACTCCGGAATCCAACTAGGAAGAGGAGAGTCATTTGCTAGGACAATTACCAAAACTTGCATGCACCACAAGACTGACAGAAGAAAGTCAAGCAGGTGGAGACCTTTTGAAATGTCAACGAGATTATTGTCAATCAGAGAGATCTTGTCGCATTAATTTCATTTGGAGTAGGAAAGCTAGCGAAGGCTCTCACTCCCTAGCTGTTCCCATGATCATGGACTCCTCTGTAAGGGGTTGTCCAGCCACAGAGAGAGCCAAAGATTCACATTTCAACTCAAACAATATTGCGACCGATCGAGAAAGGAAAGCATGGATTGGACAAGGCCTCATCATACTCCAACACACTGCTAATCTCCATGCTTCAGTAACTGTTCCCTTGACACTATTAATCTCTTCGATTGGGATATCTTATCATAAAGTTTCTCACCGACTCCCATTCATTCCTTTTGTCGGCCGACATTTTTGCACACATGAATTATCATGCAAAATGATTTATAGTTTAATTCCGAAGAAAGGCCTGTTAATTCCATTGTACATGCAAGTTTTCAGAAGTAAAATTTGATATGAAGACCATAAGTTCCCTTCCTTTTACTCGCAATTTACATTTGCTTTTCCTCCCAACTCTCTCCACCGCATGCTGGTGAAGTTGACAAATGGATCCACTTTTTTCCGCCCTCATGATCTTTGCACTTAATGATTGCAGACCACCTTGAAGGTGCATGCTGATGGACTGACGACACTTGCCTCAGCGGAGGAGCTAGGGTTTACCAATGGACATTGATAAGACATGTCTTGCTTACATGTCTCTCTTCCGTATGAATATTCAAAGACATTAGACCTGGCAGTGTTTGAAAATTCCCACGCCCTTGCATTGGAAAAGGGTAGTGCTCAGTCACCTATCATAATACCACAGGAGAGGAGGGAGAATGAGAGAGCTGAAGGAAAACTAATGAATGAAGGTGTGGAAAGAAGAGATTGAGGGGCATCATTGCTCATGAGCACTAACAGATATGCTCCAGAAAAGAAGCAGCAGCCAACGATTGAGGGCTGAGAACAAGCAAGGTAAAGGATATTATTATTAATCAATTGTGATGAATACTCAGCGATAGAGTAGAGCCATGTCCAGTAGCAGCAGCTGCGTCCTACGCGCCCATAATGCATGCCCTGCTGCATGCATGCGGACGTACCGAATTAACATAAAGATCTCATGATGCTGCTTTAATGTGTGTGGGTTCCTGTTTGTTTCCTTCATGTAATACCACTGCCTGCAGTTGCCTCCGTTTCTGCAAATTCTCAACTCATTACTGTCATTTCATCTCAGCCTGATGCAGAGGACTCTGCTACGCCACTGGTGCAGGGAAATCTCATATTAAGCCCCTTGTTATTTTTTTTTACTTTCCCACCATCAAACAAACTGGAATATTCAGTTTCTAAATTCTACTTTATCCACAAGGTCCACTGCCAATTACCAACCCCCGATGTGAAAAGTCCCAGATCTTTTCTGATCTCAGTATTTTATGTGCATTTTTATTGTCTTCTTGTTTTTGTGTGTATGCTTATGCATATACATCTCTGTGTTTATAAAGTAAATGGAGATGACATGCATGAAAAGATGTTTGAAGTTGCAATAACTGATCATCATTCCTCCGATACCATGATGTCTTATGGAACAACTTTTACGGAGCACTTCGCAACCAGAAGCATCAAGTACACTGCCAAATAGATAGGGCACAATACAATATATTAATATGCTATGTTGTAAAGAAGTTTGATTTGAGTATGGAATTAGATTAAGGATGAGCTGGGTTTTGGATTGGATTTGGAGGTGACAATTCATGGAGACTAGGGTTGCTTAAGCTGAGGAGGTTTCTTGTTTCATCTTCCTCCCTAAAGCCTAAAGCTACCTTCAAATTTCATGATTACTCGCATTCATTTCTACCTCTTCCTAAGCTGTCTATTTTCTTTTCTTTTTCAAGAGGTCTGGCAAGATGAATGCATGCATCAGTAAAAGAAGTTAATGGAATTCATAAAATATAAATATTAATCAATTTTATTTGTATCGTAGGATATGAGAATCCCAACTATAATGATGGATGTATGAAGCACTTCAAATGAAAAAGATAAACTAATGTTGTAGTTATACAACACCGAACTCATGGCTGCAGAAATTAAAGTACTTTAGTGCAGGCATCTTTGTCATTAACAATTGAATGGCACAGAAGCACACAGATAATTGAAAATTGTTTTGCTTCATGATCATGCATGTCCAGCATACGTGGCACTTGATTTGCTTATGATTACAAGCTCAACAACTAAGTGCACTGTATATATAACATGAATCGAAAATGTCTGATTATAATATATATAGAGATGACAAATTAATAAATTAAAGTTCAGTTCTGTGAATGAAATTTTTATAGGCAGCTAGAGGAGCTGGGTAATGGCCATCATGATGATAATAGTAGATTGTAAAATATTTAATAATGAATTAATGGAAATATTAAAAAAAGGTAAATTAAATATAAAAAAAAGGAGCAAACATGATCCCCCATCCTTCGCACGCGCGCTCAGTTGTTGGGCGTCGGGTCCCACTTCCACCGCCTCCTTTCAATTTTCCCTTCACGCTGATACCCTATAAATTAAATAAAGGTTGAGAACGGTTTAATTATTGATTAATAGTGTTTTGGAGTTAAATTAATTTTATCCTCAAACACTGTTACCTTCTGTAGAGCAGTATAAAATAAGTACTGTCCCCATGTTACTCACTGTGCTTTGTTACACCATCAGAATATAAACAATTAACCGTTCGATATTGCACGCAAGTACAGAAATTATATTCGCTTAGATGAAATTATATATCCACTTCTGAACCATGATAGTCCGTTGAGCGGCCTCTGGGGCAAGGTTAAATTGGTTAGTACTGAGTAAAGTTACTATAATAGGACAAGAGTTCGAATTTCGGTAAAATCAAGAAAAAAAACCCTCCTCCGTACTAGCAAACTACAGCTTCCCGATTTACCTCCTCACAGATGGTCGTGGGGCCGACCGTGTGGGGCCACTGGGGTGGCGGATTCCACCTTTTGCTACAATGATAGTCGGTTGAGTGTCCCCTCGGGGCGATGCGATGGTTAAGACATGTGGTGTTGCCACATGAGGTCTTGTGGTCAAAACTCGGCGTGACCGAGCATGACCTCCCCCATGTCTTGGTCATTTGCACTAATGGCTAGTAGTCACCCGTGATTTACCTCCTCCGTATTAGCCTAAGGACGGGTTGGCGGAGGCGCTGGGGGTGAGCGAATCGTCTTTTGCCACATGATAGTCGATTGAGCGGGATAGGATGGTCGATAACAGGAGATAAGATAATTTTTCAAAAAGATTTTAGAAGAATATTCTCTGATACATAGTTGTTATTATAATTAATTGTTAGAATGTTGTCTACTGAATATATCTCGGGTGGTTCGTAAGACGAGCATCTGATTGGGATGTTGGGTTACACTTTGCATAACCTGCTCTGTCATGTATTATTCTGCGTGTATCTTGGCCGACCATTAAGGTTGGCCGCCTTTATATCTGTCTCAGTCATTAAGCTGCTCAGTTAGATTCAGCATAGCCTTGAGACATTCATTCGGAGAATGATATAGTGCCTTAGGGAGTGCTTGGTTGGAGGGAATGGAAGTGAGGAATGAGAATGAGATTAGTGTTTGGTTTGGGGTATTGATGGTGGGGCCCACAGATTCAAACCCCCAAATATGGGATTGGGCCATTACCAAGTAAAATGGGGGGAATGGGAATGGTGGATCCCACGGATTCAAAACTCTTCATTCCCATTCTTTACTTTAATGAATCTCATTCCTATTCTCATTCCCTTCCGCAAACCAAGCGCCCCCTTAGTCATATTGCGAATCTATTCAAGAAATAATATAATGCTCCATGCTCCTAGGAAGTCCCTATGCTTTGCTGTGTTGCGCAAAGAAGGGGGCAACACCTTTCAACTTCTAATGCGGAAGAAGAGGAAGAGAGAAAGAGATCGCATGAAGCAACAAGACAAAGACACACAAAAGAAGTAAACACGAGGAAGGAGAAGAAGAAGAAAAAGAAAAAAAAGAATTACCGTGGTTCGACGACGTACCTACTCTAAAAAAAATCAAAACTTTATTAAAATTCTCTTTATACAAGAGAATCATATTATATGATTCTTGTGATTATACAATAGGTTTACAATGAACCCTATAAATAGTGCATAAACCCCATATTTGGTAAAATCGTAACAGAATTTTGTTATGAAAAAATCACAATAGAATTCTATTATGAAAAATCGTAACAGAATTTTATTATATAAAATCATAACAGAATTTTATTATGAAAAATTTTAATAGATTTTTCTTCCATGACATCCATCGCATTGACTTTCATCCAAATATGAGTCATCGTTAACAATCTCTACCTTGGCGAATATTCACCCCTTCAAAGAGCACAAGTATCTGAACAAAACTCCACTTGTATCTCTAGGTACAAGCTTCCTTCCTCTAACATCTATAAATATGGATCAAGTTTAAATAATATTTGAACTTCTCTATGGTCACCAGTTTTGTCAGCATATCTGTAGCATTATCTACAGTGTGAACTTTCTCAACTTGAATTCTCCCGAAAGCAATCAACTCTCTGATCTTGTGAAACTTCACATCAATGTGCTTGGTTCTTGCATGATACACCTAATTCTTTACGAAATAGATAATACTCTGACTATCACATAATAACTTGACTCCACCTTGCTGAACGTTCAATTCTCTAACCAACCATGTAAGATATAAAGTGTCTTTCACTGCTTCAGCTACTGTCATGTACTCCGACTCAGTAGTAGATAATACAACAATAGATTGTATCATAGATTTTTAACAGATAAATCCTCCTGTCATAGTGAGCACATATCATGTAGTAGACATTCTGTCATCTAAATCTCTAGTATAATCTATATCTACGTACCCAACAACTGAAGAATCTTCCGGTTGTCTACTGAATATGATGTCATAATTAGCTATATTTCTCAAGTATCTGAAAATCCACTTCACTACATCCCAATGTGGTAGACCAGAATTTAAGAGAAACTTGCTCACCATACTAACTGTTTGCTCCAAATATGGTCTTGTGCAAACCATGACATATATTAAATAACCAACTTCACTAGCATAAGGAACCTTTGACATCTCTTGGATCTCGTCATCCGTCTTTGGATACTGTGTACTGGATAACTTGAAGTGATGAGTCAAGGGTGTGCTCACTGACTTTGCATTCTTCATGTTGAACCTATCCAGCACCTTCTCCATATAGCTACGTTGAGACAACCATAATCTCCTTGCAGCTCTATCCCTGTAAATCTCCATCCCAAGAATCTTCTTGGTCTCTCCCAAATCTTTCATGTCAAATTCCTTGCTCAGTAGTCTCTTCAATTTGTCAACCTCTCTCATCTTCTTCACAATAATGAGCATGTTATCTACGTATAATAGTAAGAAAATTAGTGATTCATCTTCAAGACTCTTCACATATATGCAACAGTCATACTCATATCTCCTATATCTGTTTTAAATCATGTATAAATCAAAACATTTGTACCATTGCCTAGGAGATTGTTTCAATCCATAGAGCAATTTCTTCAACTTGCAAACCAACCGCTCTTGTCTGGGCTGACTAAATCCCTTGGTTTGTGACATAAAAATCTGCTCCTTCAAATTTCCATAAAGAAATGTCGTCTTCACATCTATTTGTTCCAGATGCAAATCGTGATATGCCACCAAAGCCAACACCACTCTAATTGACATATGTCTTACCACCGGAGAGAAAATTTCTTCATAGTCAATCCCCTTTCTCTGTGAATATCTCTTTGCTACCAACCGAACCTTAAATTTCACTATTTCTCCCTCTGACATTGCTTCTTTATTCTTGAATATCCACTTGCATCCTATAGCTTTCTCCTTTTCAGGAAGTTCCACTAGATTCCACGTTTGGTTCTTATACAACGACTCCATCTCCTCTGTCATAGCACCCGTCCACCTGTCCTTCTTAGAGTTGTGTATCGCCTCCTGAAAAGATGTAGGGTCTCCGTTACTTGTGATAAGCGCATAAGATATCAAGTCTTCGAATCCGTATCTAGTGGGTGGCTTTACGACTCGTCTTGTTCTACCACCAGCTATAGTGCGATGCTCTGTGTGCTCTGAGCTAGAATCATTGGAATTATGAGTCTCTAGCTTCACCTGCACAATATCTTTCTCTATGTTGCTTTGTGGTGTTTTCTTTCCTTCTTCCTGAGTACGCTGTAACATAGCTTTCTCGTCAAACACCATATCTCTGCTGATCACCACCTTGGTTGCCTTAGGATCCCAAAGTTTAAAGCCTTTAACTTCTTTTTGATACCCTAGAAAAATGCACTGCTTTGACTTCACATCTAGCTTTGATCTTTCCTCACTAGATATGTGCATATAGGTTGGACATCCAAAAACTCGAAGATGAGAGTAATTTACTTGATTCCCTGTCCATACTTCCTCTAATACTTTACCTTCTAGTGTTGTCCTTGGTGATCTATTAATGAGATAACATGTCATGTTAACCGCTTCCACCCAAAAATTCTCTGTAAGGCCTGCATTCAGCCTGAGGCATCTTACCTTCTCAATGATTGTCCTGTTCAACCTTTCCGCTATCTCGTTCTACTGAGGTGTCATGTGAACCGAGAAATGCCTCATTATCTCATGCTGCTCACAAAATTCCTGAAACATTGAATCTGTGTACTCAGTCTCATTGTCTGACCTAAGACATTTGATCTTCCTTTCGGTCTGGTTCTCTATTTCAGTTTTCCACAATTTAAACTTTGCAAAAGTTTCCAACTTGTGACGCATAAAGTATACCCAGACCTTTTGTGAGAAATCATCAGTAAAACTCATAAAATACAAGTGTCCTCCACATGATGCTACATTGGCTGGTCCCGAGAGATTCGTATGTACGTAGTCCATAATCCCCTCCATCTTATTTGTTATTGTCTTGAATTATACTTTGCTATGTTTCCCAAGAATACAAAATTTGCAGAATTCAAGCTTGCACATCTTGACACCCATCAACAAATCTCTTTTATGAAGTTCTAGTATTCCATGTTCACCCATATGCCCTAGCCACATATGCCACAAGACAGTACTATCTGATTCAAATTACACCGAGGCGACTTCATCTACAACTGTAGTCTCTATCAACTTGTAGATATTTCCTACTACCTTTTATCCTTTTCATTACTGTCAGAGCTCCCTTGTTGACCTTCATCACACTGCTTACTGATTTATAATTACAATCAATACCATTTAGTATGCCTAGTGAGATCAAGTTCTTCCTTAGATCTGGTGTATATCTGACATCACATAAAGTTCTGATCACACCATCAAACATCTTGATTCTGACATTCCCTATGCCGATAACTTTGCATGACGCATTGTTTCCCATCAACACTGAATCAAAATCCACTGCCCTATAAGTGTCAAACCAATCCTTATTTGGAGTCATGTGATATGAACATGCAGAGTCTAAAATCCATGTATCCGTCAGCTGCTCTGAACCTGACATAACTAATAGCATATCTCCATCACCGCTCTCTGAGTTTGCTTCTTCAACTATGTTTGTAGACTTTTCCAAATTACCTTTGTTCTCTGCAACATATTTCTTTATCTCTGAACAATCTCTCTTGATATGACCTTTGCCTCCACATTTGTAGCACATGATCACCTTTTTCCTTCTCGACTTAGAATGAGTCTTGTTGTTGTTGTCATATCCATGTCGAGATTTGCTCCTACCACGCTCTTGGTTGCTATTTACCACAATTCCTTCTCCTTGAGAAATTTCATCGCTTGTTTTCTTCCTTTGGTGAAAACCTAGCAACGCACATATGATCTCCTCCAATTTGAGAGTTTCCTTACCCCACATCAAAGTAGTAACTAAATTTTCATATGTAGGAGATGAATGTAGAGAATTCAACAACATCAGCACCTTGTATTCGTCTTTGATCTTCACATCAACCCACTTCAGATCACTTACAATTTGGTTGAATACGTTGATGTGTTGGCTCAGATCGGTTCCTTCTATCATCTTCAACCCGAATAATTTCTGCTTGAGATACAACTTGTTTGTCAATGACTTTGACATGTACCGACTTTCCATCTTTTGCCAAACTGCCACCGGTAACTCCTCGTCCATGACATGGTACATCACGTCATCTATAAGACAAAGCCTAATTGTTGCTACTGCCTTCGCCTGAAGTTCTTCCCAATCTAATCTCTCCATGCTTTCCGGTTTTCTTTCTCCTAACACCTACCTTGTTGCACCAACAAGTTCTTGACTCTTCTCTGTGTAACGCCCGAAAATTTCCCAAATTATTTTTAGAAATATCC
>JBBMJZ010028017.1:0-10329 GCA_037833815.1 Zingiber zerumbet
AGTAACTTAATATAAACAGTTATTTGACCTAAAGTCATTACGATTCCCTACATAAGGAGTTGTGTACTTTAGTATCGACAAATGTCACCTGTAACAAGGTTGATTATAAAGATGTTCATTGGCAATGAGCTATGTGGAGGGATGAGAGTGATGTAAATGAAATTTGTCCCTTCCATATAACGGAAGTGATGTCTAGAGCCCCTTGATAAAGTAGGACTACTAAAATGCATGACTATGCTCAAATAAGTCAATATAAGATATTGAGCTTATTTGGTTAAGTCTACTTGGAGATCAAGAAGCACATACATTGATGAGAGGATGACACGTCGTAAATCAATCTAGATATCATGGACAAAAAGACTAAATTATACAATAAAATAGTCATAGACATGTTAGGTCAGATCTACGATATTCTTGTCATTTGGATAGTCATGATGCATTGCATGTCGTTCATTGCTTGTGTCTTTAAAAGTAATTTTAGAGTTACTGCCAACGTTACGAGAATCTATTGGGTCACATACACAGGACATCAATTTTGGAGTTTATTTTATTTTAGTATGACTAGAAGAAAGTGGGCCTAAGTTTTAAGTCTAACATTAGTTTTGGATCTAAGACTTGTTAGAATGGTGGTCCTTCGTTTGAGAAGAAGATTGTTAAGAATATAATCAAAGTCCCACCCACATTCGAAAAAATCATGGGTTAATGTAATTGAATTTTATTGGATTACTGATTAATCTAATTGGAACTTAAACTTATTAGATTAATGATTAATCTAATATTTGTTTGGGTTTTTAAATAAGCCCAAACCAAATGAAGCCCACGTTATTAGATAATGTCTTAGCTAAGACTTGATCACGTTATTAGATAAAGTCTTATTAGATAAGACTTGGCGACGTTTTATCTGATAAGATAACCCTAACAATTAGGGTTCGATCTCAACTTATATATATGCATGGTACCTAGCACTACGTGCATAATATCGGAAGACTCCAATTGTGCTCATGAGACGGGCAAAGTTGTGCTCATGTGGATACCCTAGAGGCACGTACATACTGATTGTGCTGAGATCGACCAGACTCTCGAGATACGCAAAGGTTTTACGCATTAAGAGATATCTTTCTACACCAACAATGTAATTAGAATTTGCCTTGATCTCTCACGGTTGCTTTTTCTGCTGCGTTTTATTGTTTAATTATTGCAGAACCCAACAGAAAACTGCATCAAGAGAACCAAATCTAGCTATGATAAATTAAATGTAGGTAGAATCAAAACTGAATATTTGGAAGGTCTTAAAATAAGAATTATTTTACAAAAGAATCTTAGAGAGTAAAAGGACAGACAATTAAAGCCACAAACCAGTAAAAAGAATGAATTTTGAGAGAGAGGAAACAAACTAAGGTGACAACTCACAAGGGTGTCTATCTGAGTGACGATATTTGCATAATGCAGAGCAAGGCCAGAGGGTCCTAATCTTCTATTGATCTTTGTACTCTGCTCTGTTAGTTTAGAAGTATCTGCAGTTTGGTGAATAGCAATTTTAATTAGCAAACAAAAAAACTACTGTGAGCAAATAGCAATTGATCCATGAATGAATGGTTCAGCTTAATAAATTTTTATGCCTTTTGCTTCAAGTAGGAAAGAACTAAGTATATGTTGGATTGACCAAGTGACAAGCTGGAAAGCATTGTTCAATGAAGTTAATCCTATAATACTAAAAAACAATTGAGAAAATTGGTTGATGTTTGGTATGATGTTGATAAAAACATAAAAGGATCAATGAAAGTTTGCTCTATTAGCAGATCCACGTTCTTTAACTTACATTGAGAAAAAATAATCCAAAACATTTTTAATTGGTTAAGAATAGATGTAGCATAGAATATCACAAAACAACTACATAGACAACATGATGTATCCGTGAGGAGCTTAAGAATGCATGGTGTACCTTCATACATAAACATTCAACCGAAAATAGCTAAGAATAAATAAGTTCATCAATGATATTCATTGTAGAGTACAAAATGTAACCCAATGCACTTCACTCCATGCATCCAATTGACAAGAAAAAGTCCTCACGGGATGTCCAGTTGGCTAGAGGGTGACATACTTGGTACAATAGGGCAAGGGATCAATTCCCGACGAGCGCATGTCCTCGGGGAAAAAACCACTCACACCCCCTAGCCAACTTGACGGTCGGCTATAAACTGACCCCGTGATTTACCTCTCTTTACATAACTTGGGGACAGACTGTGAGGGGTGTCTGGAATGAGCGTAATCACTTTTTGCTACAATTGAAAAGAAAAAAAGTGATTGTATATATGGCGGCTCAGTCCTCAACATCTTCATAATTGAGTACCATATATAGTAGTGTTGCTCAAGAAAATCAAAATTGAGCGAGTCTCACTTGCACCAATACCCACACCATAGTTTTAAATCTCATAAAGTATCATCCATTACAACATACCATTTAGTAAATTATCAAGGCTAATACTTGATCGGCATAGGAAACTCACCTCTATTGATTGTGTCGAAAAATACCATGTCATGCTAACATTTGGCAAGCCTTGGCACACTTCAACACATGTCAAGATGAATTAAAGTAATATTTTTGAGATGAGTGCAATATGGATAGCCATATAGCTAGAAGGGGTGAATAGAGATTATTCTTGCAAATTCAAACTTATACTACTATTTCTAATAACTTGTAAGGTCACACAAATAGTTAGAACAATAGAAATAAACACATAGGTGATTTGCATACCACAATCGCTAACAAGACAACATAACATGATTCAGAACTATCGTTCCTACTTCACAGCCTATGACTCGTTAGTAAGTCACTCCCTAAATTCCACTATCATTCTTTTTCGTAGAAAACCTATGCAGGCGGAGAACTTACAATGAAGGTTGGAGGAAGGCTAAGAAAAATACAAAAGATTTGTAAGCTGAGAAAGTTCGATATTATTTATACAATTAGTATTTTTTTCAACCAACAAACGCCCCCTTGGCCTTCCTTTATAGCCTTCAAACACTTCAACTTTTTTGTTGCCTTGGCGCAACGGTAAAGTTGTTGTTTTTTTGACCAAAAGGTCACGGGTTTGAATCCTGGAAACAACCTCTTGTAAAAAGTAGGGTAAGACTGTATACAATGGATCCTTCCCCCGGACCCCGCATAGCGGGAGCTTCGTGCACCGGGCTACCCTTTTTTTAAACACTTCAAGCTTTTTGTTATTTTGCTAACTTCGATCAATCAACTAAATCCACCATCAGCCTCCTGATTGCTTCAGGCTGCAATTTCGAAGAGTTACTTAAATTGATTGGAATCCCGCATCACATGATTGCTCCACTATAACTCTTAGATCATCCGACAATTGCAATGCAGTTTCATCAAATCAAATCAATAACTCCTCCCGACTTTCTTATTGCAGCATTAGTCAAGAGTGAAATTCATCATCAATCAAATTACCCAATCATAGATTAGTTGATTGTACAATCAACTTATCCACTAAGGAAAATATTTTATTCATTAGCTAATCAGCCCGAGTCAACTCCTTAATTAACTCAACTCACTAATTGACTTGAATTACCTCAAGTCAACTGATGCCGTGATTACAATCATCTTAATGATCGAGTGTTCACCTAAGTTGAGATCTATCTTCCTCCAAGTATACATGTCTAGCAACTCTCACAGCTCACATTCCAGAGCTTACCTTTCGCAGCTTGACTTAAGGTCATCTCCCACTAGTTTACTCATTCATTGGATGGGCCAAGCCCACGACTTGCTTCGCATGTCATCATTCATGCTTCACCTACAATTCACCTTCTTCTAGCTACTATCAACATTCCTCAAAGCTCCTCCTCCTCCAATAGTACCTCAGACGTAACTATACGTCTTTGATCTCTAGTGAACCTCGAACCATTGAGCCAACCAACTCGGTCATATCAAGTCATGCTCCACGAGTTACTCTAACACCACCACAATGCTTATCGTCCTATAATCCCTCAGATGCTTCATCCGATCTTTCTTCGATCTCCAACAATCCTCCAATTCATTAAGCGTGTTGCCTTGGCTGCACCAAGTCATTATTAACGCTCAACCTTGTCGTGTCACGAGCTTCTCAACCTCTATGTGGGTCCTACCAAATTCCTTACACAACTTACAACATACATCAAATAAACGCAAATTTTAACTTAACTCAAGGTCAAACCCAACCATTAGGACATGATTCCACCAACAATGTTTACAATTTCTTTAGATTGTTTTTCTAAAATTTTACTTTGATTGATTATGTAATTCCTATTGTATTATTTTTATGAGCAAACAAGTTAAGTGGAAGAAAATAATTATATGAATTCATCTTGACATGCAATAAAGCAAAAGGTAAGTCAAATAATTATTCATGTAGGATAGCTATGCCTGATCAGAGGAGAGGTGAATAGCGTGTTCATCTTTTTTGTTGTTTGATCGATCATCTTGTCTAAAGATGTTTATTTACACAACGGAAAAATGAGCAGTCCGGTGCATGAAGCTATCGAGGACGGGGTTTATTGTACGCATCCTTATCTTGCTTTATAAAAAACTGTTTCCGAACTCAAACTGTGACCTCTAGGTCATGCTGCGGAAAAATGGAAAACAAAAAATAAACATAAAAATATACAAGCGCAATATGACAAGTTGACAACCACAAAGTGGTTCAGAACCCTCGATTCTTACTCCACGATCTATGACCCTTCGGAATACCCTTATCTTTCTCCTTTTTGGATTCCTTCTCGAAACCTCTTACAATAGTCCTCTTCTTACAGCAATACACAAATGCAAAAATAGATACAAGCAATAACAATATAATATAATATAATACAATAAATGAAAAGATTACAAAGAGAAGTTAATTGCTTGATCGCATGGGTTACTTTGGACTACTTATAAAAGGCCCTGGAATACACTAGTAATTGCCTTAGAACCTGCATGAACAAATCTCCAAAATTCTTGATTGAAACCTCCACGAAATCCCCTTTATAGGGTTTCTATTCGTGACCTTAACACGCTGATCAGTTAACTGTTTGTTATCCTCCAATGGACATCTTGTTGACCAATCAACTAATAGCCTCCTTTCAGTCAACTAATGCATTGTATCAAAGCTCCTATTCGAATTTTTTTCTCTTCAACAACTTCCTGGTTTAGCATTAGTCGACTGCACTAGTTGATTGCCTATACACTAGTTGACTATCATAGTTGACTGCAAAACTTTTGTTTGATTTCATTTAGGCTTGAATCAGTTGCCTAGTCAACTACCAATCTCAGTTGACTGCCCAATTGACTGCAAAACCTTATAGACATTTTCATCCCATTCTGCCATTTTTGTGTTAATAATTGTTCTCTATTGATTGTTATTGTTTTGAGTCAATTGATATTATTTATAGTTGATTCTATGCTGAAAATACAGTCAACTGTCAGTTAAGCCCCAGTCTACGTTTGACCTAAACGAGACTTTTTTCGGCCTGAGTTCAATTTGACTCAACCACCAATTGACTGTAGCAGTCAACTGATAATTGGTATTCCAATTTAAACCACTCTAAGGTTGAAATTTCCTCATGCTAAAAGACCACATGTCTTTAGGACTTCCTCGTATATCTAGTAAAGGTTGAGATCACTTATTAAGTTATTAGGACTTTATCCTTACCTAGTATCTAGTTGACCTCAGCCAGACCTCTTTTGCCAAAAGACTTCTCATCTCTAAGACTTCATCCATCACCAAGTATTCAGCCGTCATCGATCTATCAAGACTTTTCATTACCCATCCTTAAGTCACCCTTGACATGCTAGAGCTTCCATTAGCTAGAATCCACTCTTGTAGAACTTCCAACCTTACCTAGTATTCAGTCACCCTCCATAAACTATTTGGACTTCCATCATTGTCAAACATAAGGCCACCCTAGGCTTGCTTAGACTTCCCATCTACTACTTGTCCGGACTTCCCATAACTGATCCTCTATGACCTATCAAGATTTCTATCACGTGACTAACATATAATCCTCCGCAACTCTATTAGGACTTCCATAGCCAACACTGTTCAACTACTAAGTATTCTAGTCAACCTTGACTCACTTGAACTTTTCCACTATCAAGTTTTCGGTCAACCTTGATCCACTTGACATATGATCAAACATGGAAACTTAATCCGAACCTACCCAAGCTTGACCAAGGATCAATTGCACCAATAATTCACTCAATTACTATATGATATATCTCACGAAAAAAGAAAATCCAATTGAAAGACGATTAAACTAAATTGTCATGATATAATACAAACAATAACATCAATCTAATCTTATCTCACTAGATGGGTCAGCTATATGAATTCTCCTACGCCATTGGATCTATCCCCTACTATATCATCGTTGATATTTAACAAATTTTATCATATTTTATTGTTGCTAACCAAGTCTTCTTTATTGTTTTTGTTGTTAACTCCATCCTCTCTATCAAACTAAGAGTTGATAGCATCAACCCAGATGAAGAGAGAGACAAGAAATAAGCATGATACATGAAGATATGAAAGAGTTTACTCTAACAAGACATAATTTCTAAGCTTCTATTGGTTTGACCTCATTGTCATCCTATATCGATGTGACAAGATATGACTTTCTCAACTAGTGTTAGTTGTTAAGTGTATAATGGCTAGCATCATCTTAGGGTCTTCACATAATAATTTTTTTCAACGTTTGTATTTTTATCATATAACATAAGACTTATCATTTATACCTTCAACCTTGTTTATAATCACTTTGTTGAATTAGAATATCGTATGTAAATTGTAAATGCAAAGATTCAGACAACTTTGGTTGTAATCCAAATGTGGGTTACAACATATGAGGGTCAACAAAAGAAAAGACAAAATCCAATTTGGCTTGATATAAACTCTTATACTGATCAATCTCCAAGCCAGAGAAATATTGCAAGTTGAAAATAAATTTTTAAAAATAACTAAAAAATATACAGCAAATCCCCAGCAAAATATGAAACCAATAATATGTGTGTACAGACATGAAATATAGTCCTTGGGTTTATGCTACTTCTTAATTCTTCTCCACTATAAATGCTAAATTATAGGAAATGGAACTGACTTCCCAGTGCTTATACTGGAAAGTACCTTTATAAGCTAACATGCCACCAAGCATTTGAACAATGTAACATACCAAAAACAATTCATCAAAACAAGTCGACAACTTCTGAATAAAGAAAGGTTTCTCATACTAGCACATTCAAGGTAGTATGGCACTGGTACACTACCATGTTATCAACCAAACAGAATCCTGACACTTGTAAATTAATCATTTCACATTTCATGAGATAATGCCTGAGGCAATTTACAATATCTTTAGCAAATTAAAATTCTCTATTAAAGGAAACAAACAAGGTGTAAAAAAATGCAACTCAATTCAATTCAAGAAAGAAGATTTAACATGTCAGTGGACAGCATTATAATATGGTCGGGTTTGGCAATGCATTTGCATTTCAAAAGTGCAATTCATAAATGCACTTGTGCTAAAGCACATTGTATAAAAGGAACTGTGTTTGGTAATAAATAAAACAAAATCACTTTCATCTATAGTGTTTGGTAAAAATTTACTATGGATGTGTTGTTCATTTAAATTTGAACTATGATAATGTGATAAAAATTAGACGAAAATAAAATAACTATGTTTGCATCTCTAAATTTATTATTATTTGTATGGCATAAAATGTAATATGTTGTAACTATTTTCAAAAACAAATTTCTTACTGAATAATTACATTGATTTTATTTGGAAACTATTAATACATGATTTTATATTGACATAAATAATTAAAATTTGAATTTGTTGGCTATGTAGTGTTATTTACTTTATATTTTAGAATGATTCTGTTACAATAGTTTGAATTACTTAATTAGTAGTAAGATAACAATGATTATGTAATAATTTAAAAATTTGTTATAAATTTATTATTTTAATATGCTTAAATGATTAGGGTAATAATAAACAATTTTAGTTTGTATTTTTATATTATAATATTAATTCAAATATTAAATATTGATTTACAAATATTTTATAAAATTATTTATACCATAAAATTGGATATTAACATTTTATAGCATTTATACCTACTTCAGAAAAACATTCCCTAATCCAGTCTATGCCCTATCACAAAAACTGCAGAAACATAATAAATATCAAAAATAAAAAGATTGAACTTTTGTTAAGACCGACATGTAATCATGTATAAATCAATCACATGAATGTTAAGCTAGTCAAGGGAAAAACAAACTAAACTGAGACAGGTTTATATTCAAGTACCAGAATTTCCGAATGCATCACTAATCTTCAGCTGTATGAAATGGACAATATCTACAAGCTTCACCAGTACCTACAATATAGCAAGGACAACTTTTTCCCTCAAAATACAACTTCCAATTCTGACAAATACCATTAACTTTTAAACTTTTATTATCATCAATAGTGATGCAAAAAACGTGATAACGCTCACGCCAAGCGCCCCTCATCGTCGGCCCCACAGTGAGATAAAGGGAGATAAATCAAGTGTTGAGCGGCCCCCTAAGTGGGAAGGTTATTTGCCACAGCTGTGACTCAAACCCTTGCCCATTGATGCAAGTCTACCACTTGGGTACCAACTCAGCTACGCCTTGGGGGTTATTATCATCAAATATTGAACTCCCAAAAGGTAGCCAAACAATTCAAGTTCGTAAAATCTATGCAAAACAACATGGTAGGGTGAGTAGCAATGCATTATCATATTATGACATCTTATAGCAACATATCCTCTTACATCTTCCAAATTCTTAGACCACATTGATCTTTTCTTCAAGGATTTTACATGCTTTCTTTGGCTCTTCAGCTCTTGCTTTAGAATTTGAAGATTCTCCCCTACATATCAATTAATACATTCAGGATGATGGTTGTAAAAAAACATTGCATATAAAAAGTTAAGGGTTTTCATCATAACAACAGAAGATTTGATAAGAAAAATATGCTTAATCCAATCAGGTATCAAGATTCTAGCACGAAAAGAATGTTGGCTAATATCAGAAGAATGTTAGTTCACTTAATGCCAAGCATAAAGGTGCCTACAAAATGAATGGCTCTACCTCCACAAACAATTGTGGATGGCAGTCGACATGTTTTGCTAAGCACAATAGTTCAGATTATTGACTTGAGTAAAATCTCAATTTTCGATGACAGAGAATATTGACCAGGTAAATAGCCTTTCTGCATCCTGTGCACATATTTGACAAAAAAAACTCACTATTTCAAACCCAACAATTCAAGTGAAGCATGTTTCAGCAGAGTAATACAAGTTGCAATAACTGATTTGGTGACCAAGGCCACTTAAAGAGTGATTAATTATGGAATCACAGGACTTCCGAAGGAGCGGCAGAGCTGAGACAGCTTAAATTGACTAACAGCAGAGATTGTAGAAGCAAAAATGAAATGTCAGAGAAGAGGTGTAGGGTGGCAATGTTCGAAACATCGCCCTAGGCGGCCGCCTAGGCCTGTGCGGTGGCAGGCCGCACCGGAATCTAGCCAGGCAGAAGACCTAGGTGGCTGGGCCGCCTAGGCGGTCCTCGGCGGACTTCAGCGGCCATCGCGGGCTTCGGCGGGCTGGGCGGGCCTAGTTATTTTAGGCATATTTTATGTTTTTTAATACTAAATCAGATTTGCCGAGACGCTTCGTCTTCTTTCATCGTTGACTCTTCGTCGACTCTTCGTCTTCTCTCATCGCGGCGTGCTTCCAGTAAGTTTTTATTTTTTGTTTCTATTAATTTATTTTTTTGTTTCTCAATTCGTCGTGCGACAACTCTCCGGCAACGCCGGACGCGTCGCAGGGCGTCAGACACCGCCGGAAAAGTCGTCGAACGTGCCGTACGCGTCCGACGAAGTCTGGTGTTGCTTCCAGCAACGCCGTTAGCGGCTGCGCCGAAAGCTTTCCGCGACGCTACCGGTGCCGCTGGAAGCAACGCCGGATTTTTCCGGATGCACTGGACTCGTCTGACGAAGCTTCCGGCGGCGTCGAAGGCCTCCCGCGAGGCGCTGGTTGCGTCCGCGTCGTCGCGCGACCACGACAGCGTTTTTTTTTTATGTAATTTTTTTTAGATTTAATAAATTAAAATAATTCCTAATTGGGATAATTTCAATAATAGGGTTCATAAACCCTAATTAAATTATGATCTCAATTAAATATATTTAAAATTTAAAATTTTTATAATAAATATTATTAATTTATATAAAACAAATTTAAATATATAAAATTATATATAAAATTCTAATAAACAT
>JBBMJZ010028026.1:0-10329 GCA_037833815.1 Zingiber zerumbet
CCCTCATATATCGGCAGTTCGATCCTGGGATTTTCCCTTCAAATGGGGCGTGCAACCATAGATTGCAGGGCTTTTAGGTTGTCCGCCACGAACTCATCCGGATTACCCTAACGACCAGTGGAAAACTTCCGTAGGGCTAGACTGGTCGCCCCCAGTTCGATATTACCTAATTCATTTTTTGTTTTTAGAAACATAATTATCATTTATAGCTTCAAATGAAAGACCCAGCAACTAATCTTCACTTATCATTTTCATACCTTCTTTGTCTTTGCCTAAACAAAAATAAATTATTTGTCACCTGTTCTTGAGGTTTTCCTTCCACATATGTTTCAAGGAAAACTATGAAACAGAAAGAAATTGAAGCTTCAATGATACGTGAATCTTCTATCTCAGTAAATCATGGTAAGAACAGTTGAAATGGGTAAAAACAAGATACTTAATCATGGTTAAACAAGACATATAAAATGAAAAATTAATTCATTTTGGACCGATTGATTCAAGTGTCTCCCTAGAGCAAGAAACTACTAGCTGCAGCTCCAAGTCTCAGCCTTAGTTGCCGACATCTCCCCAAACTTAGCCTCAAATCCATACATTTCCCTCGGTATCCTCCATGTCTCGACCTTAGCTGCCGACATCTCCGTTGCCTAGCATCAGATTCAGATATCTTCTCCAACATCATCTATGACCCGACCTCAAATCCCGATCTCATCCATGCCTCAATCTCAAATACTGGCATCCTCCCTCTCTCAATTTCAGTCGTCGACATCGTCCATATCTCGCCTCAATCGTCGACACCTTTGACGCCTTAGTCTCAGATCTTGGCATCACCCCGTCTCGGTCTCAATTGTCGACATGTAGTAGCCGACTTCATCTACCTTCAAGGTCACTCCACATCAACATCATTCCTCATTCGTCTTCATATCGAACCCACACTAAACCCTCAGTTACGAGGCTGATTTTACCAAAAGATCTAGACAATGACGACGAATATTCTAGAACACGTGGATGAATAGAGAAAGCGAGTATGTGGTTATCAGATCTTGTATCCTATATTCCCTCCTTCAAACACATGGCACTTAGTGGATGAAAGAGGCAGTCATCGGATCTGGTCTTCCTCATTAGCGTCTTCTGACAGCTATATAAACCCTAGAGAAGGTAAATTCCTTGAGATCTTTTGGTAACTCTCCCACACACTCTTTTTCAGCTCCAACAAATTTTAACTTCTTCTTTCTGCTCTACTCTTCATAGCTCAAGTAACCCTAACTTGAGGGTCGGAGTGGCTTACCGGGATCTCTCCAGTGCCAGTCTAACCCTCTGTTGATGTGTGTTTCAAGTCTTCCTCATCCTCTGTACTGACGTCTCTGGAGAGCACACACGTTGGATTGTACGTTGACGGGTGGCTTGACCATCCACGGTATTTAGCCGGAACAGCAATCATAATCTATTGTCTATAACACCTCATAATTCATCTCTGTTTTAACTTGTTGTCTACCATATGAGACGATGCATTATGCAAAATGATCACCGCTGAATATCCATTTGTCACAAAACTTAGTTATATGCAAAAGCTGAGCTGTTCCATGAAGAAGTCTTATAGAAAAAGGCAACAAAACACAAAATTCCCAAATTCACAAAGATGCCAGAACGTGTTCCAAAAGAGTTATTGTATCCTTCTGCTAGTAAAAGTAGTAAATCCAACTAAAATTGTACCAAAAATTACAGCAATATTTTTAGTTGAGGAATAATGTAACCGACAAACAAGTGCTTATATGACACAAGAACTACATAACAATCACCACCAGCACAATCATCACGAGGCTGATGATCGTCTAACAACTCTTTCTTATTAACAATCCATAAAATATTCATCGTGCATAATGATGAAACAGAACCGCTCAAAGAGAAATCGCAGGTCTTCAAAACCTAAAACTCTGGCAACGAACTTGAACCAATGATCCATGTAAGCGCAGGAGTGCTTTAACGGGAAGACATTACAAATATTAAACTCATAAACTAATGAGAAATTTTACTGATACAGGAAATATCTAAGCCTATCATCCATAAATTTCCAGATACTGGCACCACACAACACATCCAGATCCAGAAGACCAGTAGCCAAGAATAAAAAAAACAAAAAAATCACACATCGAAAAAGGAAAGGCGAACCGAATGGTGAATGATGCACGGAAGGCAAACCAAACGTAAAATCAAGAAATCCCTATGAAAATCACAACGGCGAGAGAGAGATAGAGAGAGAGAGAGAGAGAGAGAGAGAGAGAGGACCTCTAAGGAAGAAGGGGGGCTTTGTGACGCCGAAGTCTTTGGTAGAGAATGGAGTGAACACCGGCGATCGGCGACGATTAGATCTATCGGAGCCGCGCTTTCCCGTCGGAGCGATCATTCAGCCCGCCATGGCCGCGAAATTTGATAACAATGGGGTCTTTCTGATAATTTCACTAAGAAAGATTCAAGTGTGCAGCATGTGCATATTTGAAAGAATTTGGCCCGCATCCTTCGCTCTTCATTGCCACGTAACCCAGCCCGTGCACCCGTGTCAAAAAAAAACCCACGTCAAGAAGCGCCAACCGCTGCGAGGAAGGCCGCCGGCGATCTCGCCCCTCCACGTCGAACGCAACAGCAACAGAAGAAGTGGAGCGGGTGTGCATCAGGCAAAGACGCGAGCCAAAGGGGAGGAACCCTCGCCGGCATCCCCAGCCAAGTCCATCCTCGGAGCCTTCGGGGAGGAGGCCGCGAGGAAATGGATCTTACAGACCGGAGAACCCACACCAGCATTCTGGCAGCTCCTAAATCAAGAAGGCAGCACCTGAAGGACGCGGAGCAAGGCCGGAGGTGGACGTCGGCGAGGAAGAACAATGGCCGACGCATTCAAACAGAAAACAGGAGAAAGAAGAGATCAAGTGGAGAAGAAACTGTAACAACCAACATGACAATTAAAGCACAGAATCAACCACACTGCTACAATTGATGTTATCATACTGAAAAACATGAACAATGAAAGAACACTGATAAACCAATTCAAGAACCGTGAAGTATGATATTTGCTTGTATTTTACACTCTGACTAAAGCATCACCTCCCATCGTTGTCCATAGTCTGAGTTGGAGGAGCAGCAACAGGCGAGAGCGCCAGAGTAGGGCAGGAGCCATTCGACCTCTCGCGAATCTCTCGGTACTCTTGGCAAAGGGCACACAGATGGCAGAACAAATGCGTGGGCAAGTCGCCGCAGGGTGCTTCCTATAAATTACATCAGTCATTGAGTCTTCATCTTGATCATCCCACTAAATAGAGTCTGGCTATATAATCTAACCACCTACCTGCAGATTGTATTTCGCGCGGAGTGTCTTACGATATCCACAAGCGTAGCAAGCGACCATCGATCCAGGGACTCCGGCAAGTAGGCCTCCGGTGAAGAGACAACAGAGGCTGTTGACAAGGCCCCACAGGATGAAGTGGGTCATGCATGACCCTGCCAGTGTGCCAGACCCAAGGAACTCTGCATTCTTTCCAAAAAGGAAGCAAGGGCAGACAGTGCCAACACAACCTAAAATAAGAGAAAACTTGTCAATGAACTTCCTCAAAACTTTTCATCTGAGTCGAAAAGAATCTAGCCAGAGCATTTCTAGTAACACTCGAGATATGTATGATTACAAAGATATGGCTTAGATTTCAGGCAAAAACAAGAGTTCGCAAAAGGAATGCTATGCCTTGAAGATGAATATGCTACTCGCTATGAGTGGAATGTTCAAAGTGAACACACAAATCTTCAATGAATGTAAACTGCATATGAAAATTGGCACCATAGATAACGAAATGGAAACTGATTTGAGCTTAGCCTAGAATCTCCATGTTTATGAGAAATTTTGTGGTGTGATATGAATATTATCCTTTTTCTATTACATGAAAAAAATGCACCTTGAATTTTATATTCTTCGTAAACAAGGATCAGAGGTCAGAAAGTTGCATACAGCTCTGCATATCGTCAAAGCAAGCACAGATTCCAGATGACCATTGTGTTGGATCCTGCATTGTAGATTGGCGATAGGGAACACCATTTGCATGAGTATTTTCGGTGTCGGTATCCTCCTGATCGAGAGGGATATATGGAGGAGGAACATAGCTGCCTGGTCCTTTCATATTAACTGAAAATAGGTCATATAAATACTTTCAGGAGATGATTCGAATGAACTTTCAAACTTACAAAAAGAAAATAGATATCTTATGAATGTAGAAGATACATTAGAAAGATCAGCAGCATCAATCATAATAATCAACCAACTGTTATTTTCATTCAAGCAATATGATGAGGACATTGATTAAATCAAAGTAAGAAGGATTTAAAGTCCTACAAAAACACAAAGACCATATTTTAGATGTTAAAATGCTAACTGACTACGTTTCCACACCTTTTCATTATTTATATGCACAAGAGATATGATCCCTATTAGGGAATTGAGAATACGAATTTAATTGGCAGTGTATATAGATAGAACAAAAGCAAATTTATCCTCAGTGATTCATTTCCAACATTAGGCATCCATTACATTTCCACAATAATGTAACGAGCAAAAGAGGATTCAAATATATATATATACATATATTGGTATTACTCAGAGAATGTGACTATGTAAACGATATGCCCATAATTTCATGTATGATGTGTAAAACTTCAACCAGAGAAGTAAGAGTGCAACTATCCCAAATTAGTTCTGAAGGTTGGTGAAAAAGAAAGAATATGTAATATGTTAGATAACTTACGACAAAACTAAGAACCTTTGTTAAATCTTTTGTCTGACTAGACGGCTTGAAGGAAGGCAATAACCAATTCAGTGACCGAATGAGCCGTAAAGGATCTAAATAGGAAGATAGACAAACCAGAATAGATAGAAAATAAATAAGAAAATATAAATCTGCTTCCTTAGTGTCTATTAGAGAAGAGAGAAGATGATAGAGTGTAAGGTGCATGTTGCTTATGCTTGCTTGGAAAGAAAATATAGAAACTGAAAAATATGCAAAAGATCATCTTATCCATTGTATGATCACTCATCATGCTTGCCACCTAAGTGTAGTCCTGGACACATCACCAGGAAGGCTGGAAAGTCATTCCTCTCCTTTATCTCTATTCTTGGAAGGCATGACACTCGCTGGATGCATATGGAAAAGAAAACTCACTGGTTGGTTGTCATCCAAGCTCGCTAATCAAAGCTTGCAAACAATCTCTAACCAGAGAGACGAGCAAAAACTCGAATGTTGCTAGAGTCAAAGACTGCATTGCAAGTAAAAATGCATCCCAATTAGTCAGATATACTAGGAAAAATGACAAATGAAAAGAATTTTTTAGGCCAAGGAACTTAAGAACTGTATTATCAGATTTTGGTCTCAACTCAAAAACACATCTGGCTTGATAATATGAGATCAGCCAGCTCCTTCCTTTTCTTCAAACATTCTCTCATCTCCCTCTAAGACAATTCATGCCTGGTTTGATTTGGAGAGCGTATGGTTTGGTTTAGAGATGATCTGCCATAACGATGGCATAAACATAAATGTTGATGTCTGAAATGCTCATGCCGCAAAGTTGGTCCTTCCACAGATCAAATACAAAACAGAAACAAAAAATTGGTTATTTCCATAATGTGACACAAATAGAAAACCATTGCACAGTCCCCCACTGGATTTGAGAATTTCTAATGTTTTCTCTCTTAGTGCTTTCTTGAAATTTTTATGCTAATGTTTAACTCCTTTGATTGAATTAATTATAGCTTTGCATATATATGAATTCACCAACTGTGAATTTTGTGACTGATGGAAGGTTAATTTCAATTCTTTTCTTTTCAAATCTGTGACCTCAAACTTGATTTCTTCCCCAATGTTTGTAAACTTTCTTTGTCATTTTTTGTCAATGGTCATAGAATAAGAGAGCTCCTGAATCTGTTTCCAGTGTGACATGGACACTTGCCTTTCTAGAAGTGCTATCAACTACTAGAGAAGTTGTGATCAGGTTTGGAATAGCAACATGTATGAATCAAAGATATTGAAAATAAGAGCTGAAAGGATAACATCAGAAGGTATAGAAGAGAAGGAGAGCATTTTTGTGTGAAACTGGAGAGAGGGTGCAACTATATTATCTCTATCACAGTGGAAGCTTGCCAGAGAGACCAAAGGAAAGCCTCCTGCAAACTAGACATTCTAGAGAAGTGGAGTACGAGAAGGTACATGCTTAGTAATTAAATTTGTGGATCACTTCACCTGCATTTTCTTCCCAGTTTCAAAGAAATACGATTGGTAAGACAGAAAACATAAAGAAAAAAAAATCATCTTTTGATCCTCCCTCTTTCTATCTTTCCTCAACCTTTCCCTAAATTATTGAATTCTAACATCAGCACTAACAGATAGAACATACGATCATATATAGAAACCTCCACAAACTACAAACTTCACTAAATAACACAAACCAGATCCAAAACACAGTGATAAGGTTCGTCAAAGAATGCAAATCTAAGATTTGCAGAGTGACACGAAGATACAGAAAATTTCTTTTAAAAAAATCCAACTATGCGTAAGTTTCCAACATAATAAAAGTGAAATCATATTAGATTTTTCTTACCAAGCGGATGAACCAGTGGAAATAGATCAAAGAGGGCTTGCACCAATCTAATTGAAGCTTCGATTGCTCTTCTTCTTGTCAATCATCAATTGAATGGATCTAGGTTCCCAGATCAATGTAGAGAAGAAAAAACTAGAGGACGAATTACAAAATGTTATTGTACAATGGAATCTGCATGAAACAATGGAAATTGCGTGAAACAAAGAAACATATGTATATATTAAAAAATATATAAAATTGGTATTTTATATTTTGGGGATTTTTTTTATTTAGTCCCCAAAATTTGCATTTTTAAAGTACTCCCTGAAGTTTCTTAATCGAGTGTTGAATATTTCCATCGGAAATGAACGAGAATTCATGGAAATAGAACAAAAATTATAAGAAAATAAACAGATCCTGAAGCAAACTGTGTTCCTCCACTTCAATCGCATAAAAGCAGTCGGAAAGAGAGCAGAATACTCGGGCTCGAAAAAAATATCAGTTTTAGGGGCAATAACGAGAATCAATGACAAGGAAAAGGAAAAGATCCATACTGTCCAGGAAACTTTTAACAGCCATTCGAATCGATAAAAATCTAGATGGCATACATATAACAAAAGGGCATTTTTCTTTCCTATTAGCAAGCAGGAACTTGGCCTCCCTTAGGGCTGAACAAACCGATTATCTAAACTCCCAGCCGTCGATCCATTCTAAGATCGCAACAAACCAACAAAAACACGACTCAACAAACACCAACATGCCAAAGCGCGGAAACCAACAATAAAAAAAGCCGGGGAGATCCACCGGGGAAGGAGCACAGCGGAGATCATCAAAAAGGGAGCACCTTGAAGCAAAAATCCAAGCACAAATCGCACCTTTTTTAGCTTCCACCACAGCCTCTAACTTAAATCCCGCATCCACGCGAAGCAGAGACGATCCCTCGGCTTTCGCTTGGAGCGCCAACTATACGGCGAAGAAGTTAAGGGACGCACGGAGAGGGTCGGATACAGCAGAAAAGGAACGGGGAGCGAAGGCGGTCGTTGGATTCGGTGTAGCAGCTCAGGCCGGCTCAAGGCTAGGCGAAAAATAATTTAGGCCTATGTTGTTTTAAAAAAAAATCTTTCAAGGATTATTTAATTTTTCTTATAACCATTTAAAAAAAAATAAAAAATAAAATAAAGAAAATAAGAAAAATGAAATAGAACAACAATATAAAAAACAAAATGCTTCCGTCCAACTCATCATCATTCGTGAATTATAAAAATAGTCCCCTCGGGGCGGTGCGATGGTTAAGACATGGGGTGTTGCCACATGAGATCTTGGGGTCGAAACTCGGCGTGACCGAGCATAACCTCCCCCATATCTTGGCCATTTGCACTAATGGCTAGTAGTCACCTGCATGATTTATCTCCTCCGTATTGGCCTAGGGACGGATTGGCGGGGACGCTGAGGACGAGCGAATCACCTTTTACCACGTGAATTATAAAAAATAAATAAAATAAATATATGTAATAAAACTCAATACAAACTTTATAAAATAAAAAACAAAGCGAGACAAAATCAATTATTATCATTTATTATGAACAAAATAAGTCTTTTTAGACAATGATAGATACAGAGGAGCCCTATTAAAAATGGGTTAAAGCAGTAAAAAGTAGCTAACACGGAGGTTAAAGTTAAAACAACCAAAAGACCTAGGATCATAAATCAGACGAAGTGGGTCGAACGGGCCTCCAATACCAGTCCGAACAATCATCCTCCGAAAACTTACGACTGAGGTTAAGAGACAAATAGTAAATTTCCCGGCTCATTATCTTGGTCGATCGGACGGTATGTCCGGTCAGACAAAAGTTAGCCCTCTGACAACAAGAAAGCCAAATGAAAGATAGGTTGATAGCGTTGTGCAGTACGACCGAGCGAGGATGTCCCTGTCGAGCAAGCTCTTATCAGCCTACAGTAGGACCCACTTGCATCTCTCATCATACTCTTTGAAAGTTTATGTCACCGACAATAGAGCATGTCCAGCAGACAAATAGTTTTTTAGAAGCTTCTAGTCTGTCACATCAAAGATTTGTTTCGGCTTAAGGAAATGTGTCATAAACACTTTTTTACTTATTTTTTCCTACGATGCTTTGGAAAACATGAATATGCTTTGAGATGCGTGTATGAATGCTATAGTACACACTATAAAAGGGGTTTTTATCCACAGATGGAGGTATGTGATATCTCGTTATTCTACATGCTCTAGCTACTGTTCGTGATTACTGTTCTTCTCCACTAAGCCAAGAACTGACTTGAGCGTCGGAGGGTCAACGTCAGGAACCCCTTCCTGACCTGACAATAACTCTCCCTGTTTTGCAAGACAATGAGGAGTTTTCATCTAGTCAACCGTAGAACCACATTCTCAGCCTGTTGATTTCTCTACTTTCGGATAGGATCAGACGCATTACAAAAAAAATTATTATTTTCATCACCTAAATCAGAACAGTTGTAAATGATAAATGAAGACAAAATGAAAAATTTATAATCTTAAATACATCTACATAAAAGTTAAATTTTATATATATCAAGGAAACGAAATCTCAATTAGATAGAATACAGACGAATGCATCTACATTTGAACTTAATCAAACAAGGAACATAATAGCACCAATCGGATCAGCATGACAATATTATGTGTGGTTTCTCTTCTGTAATCTCAACAAGCAAGAGAAGCACAAAGAAGGTAATTAGAAAAGGGGAGGAGGGGAACTTGAAAAAAAAACTAGCATTTGATTTATCATTGTATGAATAAAAATTTTCTAATTCATGTTTTAAAAAGTGTTACATAAACATAATGAGAAAAGGATTAGGTTGAGAGATATTAAAAGAATAGATTATAGCTTATAAAATAACATACATAATTTTTTTAAAAAAAAAATGTAAAACGATGGCTGAACCATAATGAAATCTTACGAAATCCAAATCTTTAACCAGAGAATCAAATCAAATAACTTTTATTATCATGTGGACTTTATTTTTTTAATAGCCGACTCTACCTAGTGGGATAAAACTTAGTTGTTATTGTTATTATTGTAAGCTTTATTATTTTCCATTCTCTTATAAAATATGCAACAACAATAACAACCAAACATTATCCCACTGTGAGGTCGACTATATATATCCTTTTATACTATTAATTTTTTATCTTTTTCTTCCTCGTTTGATATGCGTATTTGTCATAGTTTCATATCGTTAACTAAAATATTTATTGGTCGTCTAAGTACATGGCCGTATTATCTTCAACGTGTATCTCAGATTTTTTTTAAAAAATTAATGATATCATTAATATTTCAAATAAAAATTATAGTTAAAAATTGATCAATAATATTGATCCGGCGGTAAGAATGGGGGACCCACATTCTTATGGGACCTATCTTAAGAGTGGAAGCATTTCCGAGCAGCACTAAAAACGACCCATCTAAGGTCTTAGAAATGCCGACGCCAAGGTTAGGTGCCCGAATGGCCGGGCAGGGGATCCGCTCGCCCGGAAGCTGAACGGCCGAACGGGGGTGATCCGTTCGGCCGGGGTTAGGTGGGAACATGACGGCTAGCCGAGCGTCCAAGCCGCTCTGCTTGGGATCTAAGATGACAGCGAAGGCACAGAAGACATGTTGGATGATTAGACTATACACAAGATGGCGTGATTAGAGGATCCTGCCGTCACATCACGGAGAGGTGGATACAGTA
>JBBMJZ010028051.1:0-25920 GCA_037833815.1 Zingiber zerumbet
TTTTTATCATTTTATAATAACACGAATTACATTTGTTATAAAAAAAATAATGGGCATCAAACAAAAGAATATAATCACCCTTGTAATCAAAGATTACATACATTATATTACCAAACATTGTAATATAATCAAGATTACATTACATTACATTATAAATTTAATTATATTACAAACTCAATTACATCACATCTAACAAAACGTAGCCTAAACTAATCTTTGACGCATAAGTATATCTCAATCTTACCGTTCTTTAGAAGACTTTTATTGTTGAATTAAAGAATCTACCATAAACACAAGAGCATTAAAAACATCAAGAGCTATCACGATTAAGGCAGAGTAGATAAAAGTACATCTTTTTCCCCTATCAAATCCGAAAAGCATTTTTTTATTTATTTTAAAGCTGGAAATAACAAATGGCAAAAACGTTTCTAAGAAGTAATTACGACATGAGAAATCAAAAACCAGTTTAAATCTCATTAAAAAAAAATGTTTTTATTATCAGCCTCTGATTTTAGAATTCCATCCAAAAGTTTGAAGTGATGTAGCATCTCTACTCTGTTAACATACATACAATTGCCAGAGGACCAGTGCTCTGATCATCCCTGTAAAGTTCTAAAGGATACTCATTTAATATGTGAAAAATAAATTATCGTCAATTATCTTTGCAATTTCTCGAATAAGATGAAGACAACCTCGATTGACCTGGTTGTAAGAAATCAAATGCAGACGGCCCAACGGCTCTTCTGGTAGCTGTTGGGGAATCTGTTATCAAAGGCTCATAAACACTGCTCTTGAATTTATTCCGCGATGCCAATGAGCCAACATCCTTCTCTATTGACTTCAGCTGCGAGTCAAGGTCTCGTATCGAGAATGTGGCTACACGAGATCGCTCTGCCTGCTGAAGTATGTTAATTGCACTCGATCTGTATGTATATCTAAAGTACTTGAGAGCCAGCACGGGACCCATTCCTACCACAGTAATAAGCTGGAACCATGGAATGTTAGCACAAGGTTGGAAATAGTGTAATTTGCGAGGATGACAGATACTCACAAATAAAGTTATCCAGTATGATGGTTGTCTACAGAGGCGGAACATGATAGTGTACAGTCCTGCTGATGGTATGGCGCTGATCATTAAGTTGAGGCCATAGAAACACAATAAGTTGCCCCAGATAGCAAGGTGATGGAAGATGGTGAAGGAACTGGAAGATTCAACAATACATTAATTGAGAGATTGGACAAAGATTTTTGGATGAGAACTACTAGTGTGATATCGATGTAAATGCTTACTTCATTTCAATTGTCACTACAAAAGCCTGCAGCCAAATACAACCTGAGAGGGCAACCATTGATAGCTGTTCCATCTCACTTTTCTCATCAGCATATGCGTGTACAGTTATTAAGAAAACAACAAGAGCCTGATATTATGAGAATATTAGCAACTACATGAGCTAATTGTGCGAATTGCGTACCAATTAGATAATTATGACAGACCAGATGCTAATTCTATGTTAAAACGAATAGGCATGCAATTTTCCATTCCCCTTTTCTTAATGTATATTATATATATAGCAGTCTCTTGATCAGACCGCCACGGTTCATAGACTCGAGAATGCACAGAATTGGATAAGAATTCTGAAGATTAATTTAGGAGCTACAACCTCATCTCGACTAAGAAAAAACAATAGATGTGAAGATTACACTGACCATTTCTGCAATGATGGAAGCTTATAAACAAGAAAATGTTGACATGATAGGAATGTTAAAAAAGATCTCACATCAATACAGTTTGCAGATGTGGTTGCATGAAATACAAATAGCTGTTAAAAGTTTCAGTTACCTAGAGAAAAAAAAAATCAACAGTTGATGCTAAGAACATAAAATATAAACATATATGGTTTAGGAACCCTAAAAGGGTAGCCCGGTACATGAAGTTCCCACCAATGTGGGGTACGTAGTATTACTTTGCTTCGTAAGATATTGTTTCTGAGACTCGAACCCGTAACCTCTAGGTCACATAGCAGCAACTCTAGTGTTGTGCCAAGGCTCCCCTTCTTGGTTTAGAAACAGTAGGACGAGGAAGAAAATTAATTTCAAATAAAACATTCTCATGCATACAAACTGTATACAAGTAAACACAGATATATAAATAGTTATTTGTCTCCCGGTAGTAGACACCTGAAAATTTGAAAGTCAAAATGGCCCAATGTATATCTCGACGCTTGCAATTTGTAAAATCAAAGGGATATGATGAGGCAACAAACTAAACCACTTACATGATATAATGATCGACCAAACCATCCAGCAAATGTGCTTGGGTTTAAGAGCCTAGACACAATAAAGACAGTCACAAATAACCCAATAGACAGCAAGAATGAGACAGGAGTTTAACTGAATTGATAGAAAAAGCCTGAAGGAGCTGCTGAAAGGATTAAAGAAATTAAACCAGTTGAATTTGGACATGAACAAGTTCTGCTAACCTTCCAGCTTGACAATAAAATAAAATTTGGGGGTTCTGCATTACTGTCTTTTCTGTGAGGTCTTTGTCAAGAACAACTGTTAGAACAGGTACACTAGTGTAAAAGACGTTATAAGCCATAAGGCTAATAGAGTTGAATAAGCTGGTCCCAGAGACACCTGAGAAAAAAGAAAAGCTGCAAGCAACACAAATTACTGATGGTAGAAAAGCTTAAAAATATTTGAATAGTCAATAAGATAATTAAACTGTTACAGATTTCTTACAATATACCATAATAAAACAGAAACCAATAGGAAAGGGGACCAGAACATACAATATCTGTATAAAACATATCAGCAATGACTTGTAAAAGGAGTATTGTGAGAGAAACGCCGTTCTGTTGTAAGAGTAGCGCCCATGAACAAGAATCAACCTTTTAAGGAACCTAAATTCTGACAAACCATAACAAAGTTGCATAGTTAACATAATGTAGCAGTTCCAAGGAAGAAGTAATAAGGCAAATGCTGGCAACTTTCATGAAAAATTTCAATATGTAAATGGAGAATACTTTGTCAACATTCAGATTTAGAGAAAGGATATATAATTGCTAATAAAATGGAGCTGTGCAACTTAGATTAACAAGTGATATGGATAGATATTTATCTGCTCAAAATGAAAAAAAAAACTTGGTAAAATACCATGATGTAAACACTTACTATTGACCTGTGGCTGAAAAGTTTTCTAAACATTTCTAAAGTAAAGGCAGTTTTTGTTCTCGCCATTCTACATCTTAGGGTGTGTTTGGTTAGAGGTAATCACTCATAACTTTGGTTATCGAACCAAGGTTATATTGTTTAACCCTGTTTGGTTTAGGTAATAAACGATTCCCAAGTAATCAATCACTCTCACCACATCAGCAAACGTCATCAAAACTCAGAATGGGATTACTGCTAAAATGGATGGTTTTTGATGATTCCAGGATTAATGAAAAAATGTTTCCAAAATTATCCTCTACTCATTCTTCTCACAGAGACAAAAAAATGTCTCTGCCTCTTCTTTGCTATTGGAAAGCGATCGGAAAAGGTATGAACCCAAATCTTCTCGCAGTGTCTATCTCGTCCCCGTTGACCCCTTGCAGCAACTCACCGAGCAGGGCCTCTTCAACTGTGTGATCAACAAGCTCCACGGCGGCGAATGGAACGCCTAGCTTGTGGATTTTGCCGCCAAGCCCCTGGTCTCCGACAGCAGCACCAAGTCCCTTGTTTACGAATAGGGTGACCTGCTCACGTTCAAACCTCCTCTCCTACTCCAGGAGTTCGTCAATCCCGGCAGCGTCATCTTCAAGGTCTATAAACTTTGTGCAATGAGTGAGAAGAAAGTCCCTCCCAGACGAACCCCCTAAGCAACACCACTCCGTCGCCTCCAACCCAAAGAGGTCAAATGGGTAGAGCTGCCTCTATCGAGCTTTCTCAAGATAGCAATGGGCTTGCGGTAGGTCACAAGATTGCGTCTCTTCACCTTCGACATAATTAGGGATGCTGACTCGACACCATTACCTCATTATCGACATCAACTACTTTGCTGGCTATTCCAAGTTGCCTTGTTACGAAGAATTTGTGACCGACTTCTTCTGGGACATGGTTCATCAGAAAGAGGAGTCTGCTGCCAGTTCTTCTCTCCCCGCCAAGGACTGGTGAGATCTGGTGGTTGTCAAAGCACAGCGGCAATGCTGCAATGGCAGGCAAAGCGGGCAAAGGACAGCGAAGGTGAAGACGACGACAACGACACTGCAATGATGAATGAATTTTAGTTTTTTAATTTAAACTTTAGTTAATTGATTCAATCAACTCCTATAATTTAAATAGGCTTCTCACCCCTAAATTATATTTTCTTATTAAAATAATTAAATCAAGGGTAAGATAGTAAATGCTAAATTAGGTTATAACATTAGGTTATGTTGTATTCCCTATGGTCTTGGTTATGCGATTACCTGATAATCGAATACCCAAGGTTATACATGATAACTTGAACCAAACGTAGTACTCTACCATGCAAACACTTGTTGATATGTCACATCTGGTAATTCAAGATGTGGAACTGGTGATGTTTATGGTCTTTAATATATGCTTATCCTCTCAATAATTGGCATATTCATAGTCTCTCAAACATCATAGCGACTTTCAGCCCACACATGCTCAACCCAAGCAAAAAATCTAATTCCTTCACTGACATTTCATGGGAAAATCAATGCAGTTCAAATATCCCTTCGGATATGATTCACAATTGTCAGCACCTTGGTAGTATATGAAACCTTAGTAGATCGAAATGATATGGCTAGCATCTCCATTGCTAACCATGGTTACTGGATGATTAATATTCTAATGATACGAGTGGAAGTGGAAAGAAATTTTTGAATAAAATAATTGATCTACCTTGGTACTATAGATGAGCAAAACCAAGGTTTAGGATCTTATTCTGATGCCTAGTTGGGGTAGTTGGCAGAAGTGGGATTATTTCGATGCCCATATGTCACAGCGAGTTTGTGTTGACTGACATCGATCAAGGTGAGGGGGAAGAAAACAAAGAAGAAGAGGATGCAGTGAACAAATAAGGGAAGAATAAAGAGTAAGAGGACAAAGATCACCCTCAAGGAAGCCAAACAAAGGAGGACTACCTTAGTCTAATCCATTGAACAAGTTAGCCGTAGGTTTGGATTTATTGAAGCAGATCGGCATCAGCCCTTCTTGTTCACATTGCTTATACATTCAACCTTCCTCATGAATAATGCAAAAGATAAATCCCTGAAATATGGTCCCAAACATAATTTTAATGATCCCTATCATATCCACATCTTTCAACAGAGTTTCAGTATTGGCGCACTCATAGAACAGACCATCTCACCCATATAGGGCAAGATGAAACAAAATTTAAAACTATGAACAAAATAGCCACACAAAAAAAGTGTCAACCAAGAATGTCATGGAGGATAAATTATATAAATTTCTCAAATAATTGCAATCAGTAAAATACAAACAAATAGAAAGAGAATTAAACTAGCAACTCACTTCCAATGCTATAATCAGCTGCCCTTGCAGCTTGCAGCCCTTCACGACCACTAATCCCGACACCAATATCAGCATTTTGTATCATCCTCACATCATTTCCACCATCACCAATTGCTAGAGTCCGGTAATCACATGACTTAAGCAGCTCAACAAGCTTTAAGAAATAGGAATGAAGTTTTATCATTTAGGTGTAAGCCAGAGATTTGGTCAGTTTACAAGTGACTAAATAGAACACTCCAGTAATATTCAACAAAAAAATCACTAATGATTCTTTTTAACTGCATTTAGGATTGATTTAACTAGTTTTAGAGTCAGAATGCTTTCTCCAACCTGCAAACCATTAGGCTTGACCAAACTTTTATTTAAACTCATCAACTTGTTAGGAAAAAATTCATTGTTAAAATCAAAATCTCAGAATGAGTTCACAATTTTTTTCAATGAAAATGAGATGATTTCTGAGTCTGTAGGAGTTACATCAAGAATTTACTACAGATTTACTATGACAGACTTGAGAACATATATATTAGAGATTAACCAATTAAATAGGTGTGATGACTGGACGTGATCACAAAGCAATCAGTTGTATTTGGGAGTAAAGATTGTCTATTCAACTCACAATAACACCACATTTTGTTAGTTGTTATACTGGTTCTTGATAAACTTGCAAGACAAAATTTCATAAATAAATCTTAATGTTTTCTTTTATACTTGAAGAAATTCTTCTTACACCAACTTTACAACTGAAACACTAGTAGTTGGACAGTCAAATATTTCAAGGATTCACCAGATTTACACCAACATGGAAATATGTCAAAATGAATTTCTAAGCATCATCAACAAAAGGTCACCTGGGCCTTCTGGGAAGGTGTCACCCGACAGCAGATTGCTGTTCTTGAAAGAATTGCCAATTCAGTGAATACAGATCTATACTGTTTCAAAATGATCTCAAGGGCCCAACCATCCACAACAAAAGCTAAGTCCTGTTACATTAGCTGTTGGATCAGATGCCAATTGTATTCAACAACCAAATATTTGTCAATGTTTAATGAAGACATGCAGTTCTATTGTCTAATTTCACAGAAGAGACAATTAAGATGCGATCAAATGAGTTAATAATTGAATCTAAACTAACAGTAAATGGTACCATGAGCAATGAAGCAGGAGAAATTCAATAAAGAAAATGTAAAATAGAACTTGCTGAGATATTTGAAGCCACCTAGATTTATATGTTCTTCATAAAGTGCATGCAAAGTAACTTTCTGATTAAGTGCATTCACGCATACATGAGTCCTGGAAAATGAAATTGTAGATTCTCAACAAAAACATTTGGTAGTCTGAATGATTTAGACTTTGGAGTATGTTCATATATGATGTATCTACTCTTAGTGTCAGCAAATGCAATACTGAGAGCTTGAATGGAAGATTGTCCATCTGATAGTAGTAGAATTCATGGTTTTGATGGTTGTAGTGATGATCATCCATGGCAACGTTAAAAGCCTAATGGAGAATAGCATGTTAAAAAACTGAGTAGCATTAAGAAAGAGAAACAACCAAACAGGTGATGTAGATGACTGGATAGAAAGACAAAAGCTCAAGCTAGAAGCCTGATAAAACTAGAAGGGATCAGTACACATCTGAAACAACAAAAAGAGTAATCCTTTTCTTAATGATTTTTGGTGCCAGAAAATAACTTACTCATCTTTGCCAATGAGTAAATAGCCAGGTAAAAGAAGCCGTTAAGATTTGTTTTTCCATTTTCTTTAATATTTGGTTCCACAAGCTTATCGTCCTTGTGCATGCCAAATTTTTTATTTACATATATTCTATAAAATTTGGTCTCTGTTATTTCTTTGTTTGAATTGATCAAACTGTTTCTCTCAGCCCAATAGTCTCACTTGTTCTCTGAAAACTGGCCTCTGTTATTTCCTTGTTTCAAATCGATCATGCAATTAATTTCTCAGCCAAGTCTGCAGATTAAACCAAAACACACAGAATGCTAACCTTTATTTCAGGAGTCTCATATTATCAGCATAACCAGGACTAGACTAAAATAAACACAAGTCAGAGATAATATTAAGTAATAGTACACAAATAATCTTTAATTGGATGCAGATCCTTCTGAACCTTACATAATTAGAGAGACTGAATCTTTACGTCTAACCATCATTTGTTTAACAATAGGATAGGATAACAGACTAGAAGGACGATAATGCGGCCTGCATATATATCTATACTCCTAGAAGGTTCATTTTTCTGTGCATTGTTCAATGTGAGTTTCCAGTCAGAAAGGAGCACGATGACCATAAAATACAAGAACAAGAAAATGGAGATTCAAATCAAGAAAACAAGGTTTTAAAAGGCATATGCAAGTGGTGTGCAATTGACTCACTGCACTCAATGCATAGCAAATAAAAGGGAGATGCTGTTGGTATTAAAAATATTAAGATCGTTTACATTGATAAAAATAACATATATAAACTTCCACAACAATAGCATTCTTTTTTCTTTATTTCTCTCTTTTGTGGGTAACCTCCACAACAATAACATTCCAGCAGTGGTGTTTAATGCCATCCCTTGTCCAATTCCAGCAATGGTGTTCTAGTAGTGGTGCTTCATGATGTCACATGATTCTTTTGTCTCAAGAGCATGTTTTGATGCTTCTTTTCTTGCTACAGGACAGACATAAGCACAATATTTTGTGGCAATATTTTTTGTGTTTATGAGGTGATTGCATCTTCCCATCTAATGCTATGTCAATCGTACAACAAGATGACTACTGACATTTTTTTATCGCAAACGAGCTATTGAAAGATATGAAATATATGACTTTTCTCTACCACCAATAATAATTTTCAAATTCTAAGGTTGATTTTTTTACTTTCATCTACAAACATATCCTGAAATTTTTGCAATTTTTGAAAATTGATTTTTTTTCTTTTAGTTTAAAATGAAAATCTAAATAATTCTTTTTCTCAACAATATCTATGCAGCATGAAGTATTTCATTGGCGTAAAGGTTGTCTGTTCAATGGGAGACACTGATGCCTTAATTAAAATATGTATTTAATATACTTGAGAAAGTTCCTATGCTAAGAGCTAAGCTATTTAAACTCCTACACATAATGTTAGACTGATGCTAAGTATTGGGGATAGTCGGAAAATTAACCTCACAGTCACTAGACTTATCATCTCATTTGTTGTGAATGTGATCAAGCAATTTCTGAGACTCTATGTCATGATCATTGGGCAACAAGAAAAGCTCCAATATATCGTGATCATAACCATCTCAAGTTGTAAGATACAAATTTGCATATTACGTAGGTTCATCCATGGATAAGCAATCCACATCAAGCTATTATGTTATTCTGGAGATAATCTAATATACTGGAAGAGCAAAAAGCAAGTTCTAGTGGCCAGATCAGAAGGCAAAATACAAGATTTTGACTCCAGCCACATATAGCTCATCTGGCGCAAATAGTTGATCACTAAGTTGATACAACTCTTACTAAGTAGATGCATGATAGTCAAGCTGAACATTGCCTCTGTTCGAATATATCATGAGAGAGCAAAACATACAAATATCAATTGCCACCTTGTTAAAGAAAAAGTTGCAAGCCAAGGAGATCACCACATCATGTATTAGCTCCAATCTTCAATTAGAAGGATTAAATCTTTTTCAGAGGTCCTAGAATTGAACAAATTTATAACAAGATAGATTTTACAATATTCTTGAACAAGTTTGAGGGGAGTGTTAGAGAACTAATTGTAAATAGACAAGGGTCTACTTATAAATATACAAACCATAAGGATGTAACAGCAAAGATGATAATAGGATAATAACTAGGTAGAGGGGAATGCCATAATAATTCCCCTTTACAAGACAACTAATTTAATTTCGAGCTTCTCTAATGATTCATTATTTACACATGAAGGGTTTCTAAGAGAGTTGCATGACACTAAGCATAGTTGATTGCAGTGATCAACAAGTCATACTAAACTGGAAGGTAGTTAGAAAATATGGTTTGCATGTCAAACCATTCGTGAGCAAACTTAAGACAGTGATTGTTCGGGCATCATCAGGGCAAAACTACATTACCAAATAATATGTTGACAATAGAAGTAAATTCACTCTAGGTTCAAGCCAACAAAAAAAAACAATAGCTCTTATGGTATTAGTTGAGGAAACAATTTCTGATGCAATTGCTTAAAAACAACAAATAGGATGTATTGCCATTTGACGTCATTGGATAAAGATGGATGTTCATAAAATTGTTCACATGGTATTACATAAAGCCTAACACAATACTGATTCAATTATTTATCTTCCCAGATTTAGCAGCAAAAAATTTCAAATGATATAGTTATTGTGAACTTAAAGTGCAAATAAAAATCAATGACTAACTGATTTTATAGATCATATAGTAGAAAAGATCAGGTCACAAAGGAGTAGTACCTTGGGTTCTGAAGAAGTTATCTTCATTGTAAGTAAGACTCTCTCTAAACTTCTTAAAACTTCATCTTCAGTTTTACCATTAATAAACAAAAGTTGTCCTCTGGGTTCTGATGATAGTAAAACGTATTTAGTGGTGAGGTCATAAAGTAATATGTAAAACTGTAAATGAAGTGACAAGTATTCCCCTCCCAAGAAACACTAAAAAGTCAGACGACCTACCATTATATAAAATTTACACTAGAAGCTTTATATAAAGAGATGGGAGGAAGAAAACTAGATTGTATTGAGGATCAAACTATGAGTCAAGCATTTGAAGGCTAAAAAAGAGTAAGGCTAATGTAAAAGAAGAGCTAGCTGAACACTAATTCCATCAATATTCTCAGAAGAATCAAGTCAAACATAGCTTCAGTTTGGTTCAGATTATTATGGGTTCCTTAGGACTCTGTTAGATAAGAATAAGCTTGGTAATTGTTTGAATGCACATTTGTCATGAGTTTTGGCCAATCTTGTTTCCTTTTTATAACTTTCAGAGACTTCACATTGGAATATCTCTTAAACAACATAAGAATATCCAATCACTTATCTTAAATCAAGTTTAGAATCTAATCTGAACTTGATTTAATAATTGCATAAAATTTTCTTCCTTAAACGATCTTGCTTTGTACCTTTTGTCCATTTGTAACAGAAGGATGACAACTTAGCACAAAATAAATCTACTAGAGATTTGATGTCATCTTCACTTTTTTCTCATAAAATTTATTTGAAATAGAGTACATCCAGAACCTTGTTCATTGTAAGAAAGTGAGATTCAAGTAGGTCAGGACCAAGACAATGTTTAACAAACCAAAACTATCTGAGATCCTCATGGAATTTTGGCTTGCCCAAGTTAGGATATGCAACACTTAATAAACCAAAGTTGCAAGGAAGTGAAGGAAAGACACAAAAATGAGGGAACAAAGCACCACTTGCATTACTAATAATTAATAACTTTGACAAAAGAGTTGGCTGACTTCTAGTTCTTTCTTATTTTGGTGTTTCTTCTGTTTTCATTGGATTTAAAATCACCTATTAGATAGTAGATTCATGAACATTATAGAAACCTTCAAAATAAAATATGTGCACCTGAACTAAATAACCTGTTACTTCTACCCTATCTTTGAATCATCTTCCTCTTTGTCCTCCCTTCTAAAGAGCAGATCATTTGGCCATACTGTTTCTCATGCTGTTGCAAAGGACAAAACCACCAACTCACTGTGATTTATGAACATAGAAGTTAGAACCAGATCCCACCACCATAAGGAGTATGGCATCAGTCTCTGCAATACATGATTCAAGATCCTTGTTTAAGACAGAACAACCAACTCACTGTGATTTATGAACATAGAAGTTAGAAAGCGATCCCACCCCCAAAAGGAGTATGGCATTCTGCAATAGATGATTCAAGATCCTTGTTTATGGTATCCTTTTCAATCTAATTGGTTAAGGTTAAGTTTGGTGATTCTAATTGGTACTATTACCCTTTCAATCTACAGAAACACCAACCAACTATAAGCCCATTCCATAGTAAGTGGTCACTTGAAAAACTGAATGTGAAAAAATAAGGACACCCTTTCTTTGTTTTCTTCCAAGAAAAAGAATTGCTGATCACTTATTGCTCCCAATATTAATCAGTCCAATCGCAGATGAAAGAACTGGTCAAATCATATTAAAAGTGGATGGCAAGTAAATGAAATTATTACTGGGCAGATCATGTTATTCTTTCCCTTCCACTTTTGCATATTTTCCCACAAGAAGAAAAAGGAAAGACAATTTGTTTATTTTCTTTCCCTTCCTTTCACTTTTCCATTAATCCATTTTTCTTCCCTCACTTTTTTTTTCCCAACCATTAAGTAACCAGTGTGAAAGTATTACTCTAATATAGGATGCAGATACAATCTAAGGCACTCAACAAACGTTTTAACATTGCTGGTTCAGAGCACAATAATCTGATTGAACCAGTCAGTCGGGCCAGAAAAAATCAGAACCGAGTCCGATCTTGTCCAGTTATAGAACAGGATCAAATATGCATCCAACTGGGAAAAAAATCCAATTAAACTTGCTGATAACCGGGAGGAGCCAGTCCGTTTAGTCATTCTTCCAAAATTTTTGAAAATATTCATTTATCTGCTTTAATGTGAGATAATTAAGTATTAGATGCATAGATGTGATAGTTGTAAACTTTTAATACTTGAGATGTATGGTTTACAACTTCTATTAGGTGTTTAAAAAATTAAGCACATAATTTTGAAATTTTCAGATTTAAATTTTTTTATCAATATTCAATACTTATGTTTTTAATTATAGTAAACTACAGATATATTTAGGATTTTGCAAATGGTTATGCAATTAGAAAAGTTAATTAGAGCTGGTCTCACCAGTTAGCTTGTTTAGGTCAGTTCTCAATTTGCTATGCATTTTGACCATTTGACCAATAATTTGACTTGTCAATATTAAGCCGAAACTTTTCCAGTTTGATTTCCAGTCTGGTCTTTATAACTAAGGTTAAGAAAGCATCCCTTTAATAATCCCCACCACACCTAAGTACATGTAATTTCAAGCGGTTAGCTAATCCAAGAGTTTAGGGGATATTTGTATTTAATTATACAGTATTTTGAGAATTCTGTCAACTACCAAACATAACTCTCCTTTCTTGGGCCTGGAACAGAACACATCGAATGCTAAGGATGAACAGATAGAATTCAACTAAGAAACTTGCAATTTTAGCCACATGGATTCAATACTTGGATAGCCAACTACTGAGGTTACACTTCTTCCCATCCTAGTAATTGAATACCTTACAAAATTCCAAGGGGAAAATGTTTGCATAAGTACAGGAAGTTCCTTCAGCACCCACAACAATGAACAAGTTCTTAAAGATAGATACCTACCCACCACACCCAGTTGACTTAATAATTCCTAGCCATGCAACATAAGCCCTTTGTTACACATACATCTATAAAAAGATTGAATAGCCAGTACGGAGCAACTGTCATTCTGCATCTAACATTTGGAAATCTTAGTGAAAGTACTCTGGTGAAATACCATGCAACACGCACGCAGAACACAGACACAAGGAGTCTAGTCAGGCCAGACAAGATACCACATACTTCATCAGGCTCTTTATAGATACTACACACCCTCATCAGGTGATTATAGATATCACAAACCCACATTAGGTTGATGTAGATATTGCATACCTTCATCAGGTCAACATAGATATCATATCACATACCCTTATTTGCCAAAAAGAAAAAAGTAATAAAAAATCTATGCACCTGAGGAAATGAAGTTGCATAAAAGAGCAATTTGGATGGCTGTTTTCTGTTTGTCACCAGTTAGCATCCAAAAATTGATTCCGGCCTTCCTTAGTGTTTCAATTGTTTCCGGCACGCCATCCTAAATGTAAAAAGGTAAAAGTTTGATATAAAATACCATTAGTACATCATGTCATGTATATGAAAGAGAGACCAAGAAAATTTAAAGATACAGAAAAAAAATGCTAATAATTATCTAAAGAATAAACCTGCAATTGGTCTTCAACTGCGGTAACACCAATAACCTCAAGGTCATGCTCTAATCTTTGGCAAACTTCATCCAGCTTCCACTAAACAGAGAGGAAGCAAGACACTTAGATTCCTGAATGTCATGAAAATTTAACAAAATACCACTATGACCTACTTCTCTATTAACTAATGTACTTCTGGCCTCCTTAAATGCTTGTGACCAATCTTTATACTCATCATCTTTCAACTCACGCCATCCCAAACAAAGAGTACGCAGACCCAACTGAGCATATTGATCCACAGCATCAACAAAAGGCCTAATCTGCTGCCCTGAAATAGTTTTAATGGCATTCAATTAACGTGTTGTACGCTAAAGAAAAATCTGTTAAGTTCTTGAAAACATTGGATGTTCAAATACTTCAAACAATAATAAGGAAATCAGTCAACCTTCACAAGATAATTTTTTTTCATATTTCAATCAGTCAACCTTAACAAGATAAAAAGTTTTCCTATTTCTTATGAGCAATAGTAGAAATGATCCAATGCAAAAAAAATGTGTAGTGAAGTCTGCATGAAAACTAATAAGTTATTTACTAAGTGAAAGAAAGCTCCACCAAGGAGGCGAGGAATATGGAAGAGAAGACTTCTGTTCCTAGCTTTCTTTTTGAGGAAAACAATGACATGTCTTTGCAGACAACTAAGAATCAAATTATAAGTTATTTACTGAAATAAGTGAAAGAAAGTTGCACCAAGGTGTCAAGGAATATGGAAGAAAAGACTTCCATTCCTAGCTTTCTTTTTGTGGAAAATCATGTGTAAATTAATTAGTCAGAAACAGCATCCAACATGGTATATTGTTCAAAATACGAACTACTCCAGTGAATTGCATTGTAACAAAAAAAAAAACAAATATTCAATATGAAAATAGAGACCAGTCATGTTGCTGAAGTCCAACATGGAAAAACTTCAAATTTAACAATAAAAAGCTACCATTGCAGAAGGAGAAAGATGAGGAAGAAGAGTGGTGCAGGAGGTGGAGAGATAAGAGTAAGAAAAGGAGAACCGAGGGAATTAAGAGACGACCCAAATGACAAGGAAAAGACAATAGAGGTGGAAGACAGACAAAAACTAAAGAGATAGGAAAGAAAAGGTATTAGCAAACTCCTCTTTTGATTGGTTAGAACACGTATTAATTGGCCTGGATTGGTCATGACTCCAAGTCTAAACCAGTATGAACTGGTCCATAAAACTTCCATGATATCTGATGCAAGGCACAAATATATACCGGATAGTTACTACCCATTCCAATCAAATATCTAAAACCATAACATAGAATACATATGATTCTGATGAAATTCAAAAATATATAAAAAATAAACACTCTCTAGAGATTCTGGATTCAACAAGGCTAGCTATCCAGATACATATGATAATGATATCAAATGACAGTATGAATGAAACACAACCAACTACAAAATGACTTGTCAAGTAGACAAACCATGACAATAACAGTGAATTACCAGCATACGATAAAGGAAGGATAGCTTCATCTGCACCCTTGGACAAGAGAAGGATCTTCCCATCAGAATCCTTAACAACCACTGACATTCTTTTGCGATCAGAAGTGAACTCTAGAGTATCTAGTATCTCATAGTGGATCAGTTTGCCATTAAAATTGATTTCTGTCAACAAAATAAATAGTCAAAAAAAGGATATTATCTGGAAAGAGACAAAAGGAACTGGAACAGAATAATCCCAGACAAATGTGAAACAACTGGATGAGAAACTGTGATGATGAGCACACTGAGAGAGCAACAGACACCAAGATCATCATTGGTGCAAATGCTATAAATCAACAGATTTGCCTGACACCATCAAGCATAAACCTTCCTAAGAAGGCTAACTTACCAACACTGTTCCCGTTTTTACTTATGAGAACCATATGCAATCTAGCAGCAGCATTAACAAGTGCATCCTCATCCTGAGATTGAGCTTTATACAAGATATTCCCACTCATGCTACACAAGAAGATAGAATTCTTTAGAATTCAACAGTATATAGATAACAATTAAAGAACCACAAACAAATTCAAATGTGGGTCAAAAACCTTCTGACAGGGACAACTGTATTGCAGATTGTCATGATTGTAAGAAATCTGATTACATCAGGAACATTATTGATGACAGCATTCAACAGTTCGACATCTATCTAAACAAAAAGAATATCAGATACAAGAATAGTAAAACTTCCACATAGGAGTGTGATAGAGAAATATCAGTAACATACATGTAATAAATAGTTAGTTTTCAAGGTTAACCATGAAAAGAATCAGAATAACTAGCTGCATAGTGAAATTGTATGACAAGCAGAAAAGTATATGTGATTAGTCTTCTGCAAAACAATTCTTACTATTATATCCTTGTTTATAAGAAAAGCAACAAATATCTTAACTACAATGAGATTCAAGTAACCAGATTGGCTAGTTTTATTATACAGACATCAATAAACCATTCCCCCTCAGGGCTTCAACAACAACTTCTCAATCTCAAGGAAGATATATGAACCATGGCCCAAGCTTCACTAACCAATTCTTTGTCAGTTTAAATTCTCCAGCACAACCACAGCTTTCCTTAGTATAGCACAAAAAAGAAACCATGTAATGTTGTACAATCCCAGCAAGCCAACCAAACATTCTTTTACTAAAGACTACCTTAGTGCCCTTTGATTATGAGATCCTTGAACAATCAAGCAAACATTTCTCAGAACAGGCCTTCTAAGTGTAATCTAAGTTAAAAATTGCACCCCTCCTGTCAATATAATCTCAAGAACAATAGTTCTTTCACAGTGGCGCAGAGCAGAGAGTGATGTCAGCCAATTTATGTTTAAAAGCAATGTACCAACTAATTCCTAAGAACACATGTACATTGAAGTTTGAAGGGGTTTCTCTTCACATTAAAGAATTAATGAATTTAGTGTCATGCTATCTGCTAATACTTGGTCTACCCATCTTCTTTGCACAGATCACACAATCTTCACCTATCCATTCTATACCAGTGTCAAATTCTGACATTTGAACATAGACTCTAAGTGAAGACCCAATATCAATTGACTCAAGTGTAAAAACTTATAGAAGCACAGTTGATGAACACTTGGATGTACACTCATTGCATACTTGTGCTTAAATTTGATTAACATAGGATCACATGTCCTCTCTACCACTACCACTTATCCTCAGCTTCATTCCCTATCCATGTAATATTACCTTAATTTTAATTCCCAATCAGTTGTAGTTCACCCCTTCTCCACTCATTGTTCTCCGCAACAAAAATGCCAATGCTGATAGATACCTAAGCTCCAATGCAAGAAGAATGTTATGCATAATGAGTTTAATCCCGCATTGTTATTTTCTAATATGTGATTAGGCTTGGAAGCTATATAGATATTCCAACAATATTACAATAGAAAACCTCATTTCTTAACACCAATCTGGAAAACTACACTGCTAACAAACTAAAGCATGTTACTTCTTTCCGTTTTAGGGATCTGTGACTATTTCACTAATAGGCTGAAATGATGCTTTAGAAAGTCCTCCAAAGTTTTGAGAGAAACACAAGAGAAAAAAATGTGAAAATTTTGAAAAATGATATTTGTACCATGTCATCCATATCAAATACACACTTTTGATTGTGTTTCTACATGCTTGAGGATGATAAAATCAAAATTATTTACCAAATAGCATTAACTGAAATAGTTGAGTCATAAAATAACCTTTCAAAGCATCTCCACTCTCATTGCCATAAAAAGTACCATTGATACAGCATCTTCTAAAACTCATCTTATTTTCTGTAAGCGTCCCTGTCTTGTCAGTTAAAATATATTCAACCTGTCCAAGATCTTCACTTATTGCTGTGCTGAAAGAAATAAACCATTAGTGCCAACAGACAAAAAACGCTCACACTTATGAACAAGGTAGGAGTGCAACACTACACCTACTTCGCTGCATGAGGAGCAGTCATCGTTTCATGATCATACATTTCCTCATCCCAGTCAATAAACTTTGCATATATACTTTTCACTAGATCAAGAGACACCTACAAAATAGAGAAACCACAGAGATGCTAGCTGAAAACAAGGAGGAATAAAGTATTGTACATAATATCGAATTTGTTAAATTACAAATAGGGTTGAAGTGAGAAAATTGCTTCATATTTACAGAGATTCTGGAGGATTTATTTCAGTTATACTTCCACATTGCTTAGTTTTCATTCATGAGAACATGAATTCTTATCGAAAATAATATATTTCAGTAGATATATTAACAAAGAACACTAAGGTTGAAAAGTATTTATCCTAACTGAAATATTGAAAATGAAGTTCAGGGTCTAACAAACAAAATAATTCCCATATGCATATAACATACCTTAAGAGAAATAGGTATCATAATGGAACATAAGAGCTCAAAACGTAGGGGAATGACCAGGAGTTCGTACCATGGACCATCCTCAGGATACTTGGCATACCATTGCTACATTAATCCAGAAACAAATTATTAGTTGCAAAAACCAAGGAAAAATATAAAAGCAATAGTGCAGCCAAGTAAACATCTACAGTCACCAGTTAAATATAAATTTAATTCATCGTACATTAACCAACTATCTTAATCAAGTAAACATTGGACATATTTTAATCGCCATATTTGGACTAATCAAAAACATCTAATATGCACAGAGTTACATAAACTACAGAAGAAAAGAAGATAAAGAAAATCTTAATTTGATGGATGACAACTGTTACATTCTGCAGCTTCATCGAAGTTGCGTATCAAAATGATATAATGACTGCTATGGCATTTATACTATACTGGTGGATAGGTAAACTCATATTATGTTCTTGCATTTATATGCCTAGATGAATCTCAGAGTATAAAAAGCTATATTTTACAACTGAGAAGACTAACGTATTCACCCTTTCACTAAAATACATATCAAGGAGGCAAATACATGTGGATACAAAAGAAACTTTCTAAAGAATGACTTCTACTGCAAAAATGTTCTGACTGCAAAACTAGACAGAACTCACCTAAAGCAAATAAGTCGCCTTAGCACTGATAACAATTATCACAATGTTAACTTTCATTATTATATTAAAGCCCATAGCCTACCATGCCATGTAGCAAGGGGGAGGGCACATGCTTCCTATATTTAAAAAATGATAAAAAAAATTGAAAAAAATATGGGTAAGAAAAAATTAAATATGTTCTTTCCTTTTAAAAATCTTTTATCAAAACAATTTACCATACTTGAATAAAAAATGGAAATTTTAATATATATTTTTTCATTATCAATAAATAAAAAATAAACATATTTTTTGGTTCAAACCAAAAAGCAAAACTGAAATAGATTAGAAATTCAATTCAGTTTAGTTCTTTAAATCATATTTGTTTGGTTTGGCCAGGGTTGATGGAATCATAATAAATTTTAATTTTAGTTTTAATTTTCTTCATTACAAATCAAACCAAATTAAAAATTCAAATTTAGCTTTTTTACCAATAAAATATATCTTCCATAGAGATATATTTTGAATAATTGAACATATATACAGTATATATTGCAGACTGATAATTGTATTTATTATCTTGTTTTTAATATAAAATTTTATCAGTGAAAAATTTAATCCAAACAATAACATTTAACAATTTTAATGCTTGAATGCAAATTTAATAGAAATCAAACTAAATTGATCATGATTGAATTTGCTTTAGTTTGGTTAATAAAAATAAACATTAAAAAACTTGGTTTACTTTGCTTTGATTTGAACTGAATGAATAATCATATCCATATATGGTATAATATATTACTAATATGTATTTTATATAATTATACTAAGAGTATTCATTGGATTTAAATTGAATCAAATTGACACGATTAGACCAAATTAAATTTATTATATTAATTTAAAAAACTCAAATCAAATTGGCATATAAGTAGAATTCAAACTAAGATGAAATTATCAATTTGATTCAGTTTAATTTTAGTTAAACTGATTTCACATCCAAATATTATAATTTATAAATATTTATTTGCAACACAAATATATTTATAAATTACAAACAAGCCAAAATTGAATCAAAACTATAAGATGTTCAAAACAGACTGAACACATTCTGTCAAAAAAATTGAGGAAATGATTTGATTTGGGGTGTTTATTTGACTAAAACAATACAAAAATGAACTAGAATAGATGGTGTTTATTCATATAGTGTAAAATTGAAGGAAATCAAAATAATAATTAAATATAATTGAAAGTGTACTGAAATTATCAATTTGGTTCTGTTAGTTTGGGTTAAATGAAATTTTAATATTGTAAATTTTAAGTTAAATATTAAATTGAAATGAGAGATATAACCAAATTTAAATCTTAATGTCAACCAACCCAAATAAAAACAAATTGATTTAATTAGTTAACTATCATTGTTGCACCTACAATCTCTTTGCTCTTATGTCACACGGTCACACCATCCTCTCACAAATCCAAACCCATTCTTGCAACATTCATTATCGCCCCACTATTGTCGCTCGTAACACCCATTATTGTGTTGCCTCCTCCCGTATGCAACCTACCAACCATCATCATTCACATACGCATTGACCATCACTACCTATGTGTAGCCTAGCCACCTTCATCCTTCACCAGTATGAATGTCGCCATTGTCTACTTATGAGTCACCACGGCCTACATGTGCATCTTTTAACAATCACCAACTCACTCTCATTACATTCATCATCCCCCTTGCACACAAGAGTCATCATCACTTGTTAATCCCCAAATTGTAGCCTAGTCATCATTGTGTTTAGGTTCTCCTACGTGCACTCTAGTTATCACTATCCTTTGCTTCACCCGCATAACAATTGTTGCTCCCTTCACACACAAGCACCACTTACGGCATCACCCATGCATAGTCTGGCCATAGAAATCCTTTGTCTGTGCGTGGGTCGCCAAGCGCACAAATGCGTTTTTTGTGGTGTGGATCACACCCTCCCCTGACTCCATCAACCCTACCAATGACTCCCATCTCTCCCTCTCCACCTCACTCCTTTCCATTCATGATCTTCCTCATCTGCTGCAATGAAATCAGCAACCCATGAATTCCCAAGTACTCATGCTAGTGATGTTTTAAGCTCAGCCTACTTCCATTTCACTTTCTCAATGAATAACAAGAAATATCAAGGAGAATTTCATTCAGCAACAAATCATCAAGTCAGACATGAATTAGGGTAATAGACTGCTAAAAGAATACATGGAACTCATATTTTTTAAAAAATAAATCACAGTTAATAATAATATCAAGCATACTGGTAAGAGATTATGATAATACACCACTTATGTAAGCAGGGTGTCTATACAAGCAACTACATGGATGGCAGTTGGTGGTTAACCAGGAGAATGCAATAATCATAAATAATTTTTCACAAGATAGCTGAGTCCTTCAAATTTGGCTTTTAGACAATATAATTAATAGTAATAAATCAAAAATAAAAGTACCTTGCGGGCTTCAGTGTCCTTCCAAATGTTGCCAGCAAAACCTAGGACAATTACCACAACAATTTGGAATAAAAAAATAGCTCCAGTCAACTTATCTATCATTGCATCAACAGCCGTAAGTTTTGGCTCAGGTACACCCCTACTCATTCCCAATTTGGTTTCATTGCCTGTGAAAAAATGAAGGAGCAGATTACCATTTATTGTTTTGAGCTGCAACCATGCTAATCAATACACGGAAAGGAAGAAAGAAAGAATACTGAACTGAACACCAATTATAATCTAAGAATTCTTTCATTCAAAGGATAATTATAAGTTCCGACAAAAATGAGGAAAACTCAAAATGACCATATAGAAGAAAATGATAATTATTCCCAGCTACTGGGATGAATCTATAACGTCCTATATTCTAGAGTTCTAAGAATTTGAACATGTTTCTATTTGTACATACGGCTGTAAAGATATTCACAAGCTCCAATGAAAATTACAAAAAAAAAAAAAGGAATGTTCTATAAATGAGAGAGATAGATTTTTTTTACCAAAAATTAACTGATGGAAAAGGAGAAAACAGAAAGTTCCAACCACAAGTTTTTCATTTTAAAATTAAAATAATGAGCTCAAATTATGCACTAAATATGCAGACTCATTCTACAATAACATTACGATGTCAAGTTATGATTATTGATGTAGGCATCTGTTCCTTCTATGATAAAGTATCATTTTATATTAAAAATGTTTTTAAAAATTTTAAGATAAACAAATAAAGAGAACAAAAAAAAATTCCAAGAATTTCTGTCTAGCCTGTATAAACTGCAACTCCACAAGCCCATTCAGTATTCCTCAAATAGCATGACTGTAGAAGCGTGTTGTCGATGGTTAATGGACACAAGTCATTATCAATGAAGGGAGGAAACAATCGCATATTTGAGTCAAATCTTCTGATGTCTTTGTCAGGATTGGGACATTCAATCACACCCTGTTCATTTAAGAGGGAAAAAGAACTAAGAATATATGGAGAATCTTCATCAAAATACTAATGAAACATAGTGAAGTACCTTGATTTTATGCAACTGTTCCGGTGTTAATCCAATACAAGATGATGGAAGAACCCTTGTCTTTAGATCAGTCTCACCATCTAAAGCAGCGGTCTTGTGAGACGATCAGATAAGCATGGGTTAGGTATTGACTATATATAAACATCATATAGTAACTAATTACATATAGAAAACAGTAGTAGGCTGTAACTACATTTCAATAAAATTTAGTCAATTAAAAATTGCAACAAGAAGATTCCCATGCTTGAGCTAAGTTATTATTCATTGCCTACAAAATATTGATTACTTTCCTAAATTTCTTTGACTAAACATTAGTATAACATCACTGCAGATTAGTGGCAAGGAACATCAACTTCTCTAAGTGAGAAACTGTGGGTTACTTAAAGCAATGAACCAACACTACTTGCATACCCTTGCACACTGATGCATAAACAGAGATACTTGCAGGCATTCCTTAACGCATGGATTCAACTGTCAGTCAGTGTGTTCACATTAGTGTTGAGTGTTGACAGGTAAGGTATGTTGGTTCAGTACAAGGTTGAAAATCTCAAACTATGCTAGAGTTTTGAACTTTGATTAGAACAATAATATTTTGGTTTCGTACCATTATTTTGATGTATAGTGTTGATGGAAACTTGTGAGGAAGAAGCAAGAAGATGAAGAAGAGAACACAACTATATATCTAATTTTAGACTTTGTGTTCCATTTAGAAATGGTATCTTTAACATTATATTGTGCTGACACTATAAACTATTTCAATTCATCTTCACACAATTGTAGCACGTCGGGGTGTCGAATTCAATATGACACAGTACTCATCGACATCATTTACACAACGCAACAAAAATTACATATACCAACTAGTATCAAGTTTCAATATTTTATCACAATGATATATTTTGACCGTGTCACCTAGTATAGTCCAAAATTTCAAACCAAGGGTCCATATGATAATTCCACTAAAATGTTGTGCTCAGAAAATATATGTTCTTTTGACATTAAAAATAATAAAAAAAAACAACCCAGTGCACGAAACTCTCGTCATGCGGGGTCACGGGGAAGGATCCATTGTACGCAGCCTTACCCTGCTTTTTGCAAGAGGTTGTTTCCCGGATTCGAACCCATGACTTTTTGATCATAAAGCAACAACTTTACCGTTGTGCCAAGGCTCCCCTCCTTCTTTTGACATTAAAAATAATCAACTAAAATAAATAAGCTCATAAGTTTTGTTATTGTCATTTTACTTATGTGGCAATCAATATCTATGATGATAAGGAGTTTTGTTATTGTCAACATTCTGATGCATTCATGGCTTTGGCCACAAACCCCCAAAAACAATAGATAACATCGTGGCCCATAAATAACTAAAATGGTGTACAAGTTCCAGATGGACAAAGCAACAAAGTGATAAATTAGATGACCAAATACTTGTAGACAGCTCCCTAGTTAATTAATGAATAACATGGAACTATTATGTGTCATGTTGCACTAAATCTAATTAAAGAGAAAACACTAATAAATACTTAGTTGATTACCTCCACATAACAGATGCCTTGTGGTTCAGATGTCCCAATCAAAACAAGATCACAAGGGACTTCATCGTTCTCTCGCAACCACACTATATTACCAACATGAATATCTTGTGCTTGAATCTGTAACGGAATGAAGAAGGTAATAAAGCAGCATATGTCCATTTTCTGAAACTATTGGACAGATACAAGTACACTATAAACTGCAAATAGTCCAATCGACTTGATGCTAATAAAGAAATCATTTCCATTGATATAAAGAAAGAATTTTCAGTAAAAAAGATGGTCCTTAACATGGCAAATATGTAGGTCTTCAAGAAACGTTGAAAACTTAGTACTTGCATTCCAGCATTCATGAGCAACACAGAAACATTAGATACTACCTACTGAATACTCAATAGGAAGTTTTTTTTTTCCTTTTTTTCCCTTTGCAGACAAATCTGTGAACTATACCCTGCCTCCGGCCCACTTGTAAAAAATCAAAAAAAGTTAAATTCAGTAAAATTAGCAGTTTCAGCAACCCACAAAAATTATATGTTTTATGTGTCACCAACCAACAAAACTGGAATTAAGAAACAAAAACAAAAAAAAAATTAAGACGTCCAAGGAATACTAGAATTTGTGGGGGGAAACCAATCTAGGTTTATTAGATGCAACAAAGTTAAGTTCTTCCAAACTGATCAATAGTATACATGCAATCAACTTAAGGCCTACATGTGTGGGAAAGAGGACCAGTATATATATCGCTATCTTACTAAGTTTGAAAATCCTAAGCAATTTTTAATTCTTAGAGTAAGGTTTCATCTGAGTTTGGACTATACCATAAACCAATAAATTACAGCCGTATAAAATAGACAGATCTCACTGAAACAATGTGTTTCATCCTAGACTCCTGAATTTCTTTCCTTCTCTCCTCTTCGATCTCCATCTAATTCCCCACTAGAGCTCCTACCAATCCAATCATTTGCTGGTTATTATATGTTATTCCTGCTCCAGATCATCAGATGAACAATGCCAGCAGCCAAATTTCTAATGGAGCAAAGAGGAGACTGCTAACCTCATTTACATAGTACTGCTTAGTAATTCTCAGATAATTAATTATTTTATAACATTAGCCTTTCCACATTCGACACCTCCAAACTCTAGTTACGATTAAATATCAAAAGTAACATCCTAGTCTCCAATATTCCAAAATGATACCAGGTTTGACTAGCCCAAACATTTGGATCCGACTACACTATGGCACTGCTAGTGGAAACACAACAACTTGAGTTTGTTACTTCAAAAAACTATAAATCAGCAGAAGAGGATCAAGAAAATTATGGAGTAATGCCAAAAAAAGAGAAAGAGAGACAGATATAACGATATAATTAGATATTGCCATAGCAATCTAGAAAAGAATACCATTATTTGAGACAAACCTAAATGGCTTAGGTCTAATTTGGTATCCAAATTTATAGTCCCAAAAAAATTGTTCATGGGACAAGTAAACCAAGGATCTTTGCAAAAAAAAAAAAAAAAAAAAAAGTGAACTAAAAAAATGCAGAAAAAAGTAACAAGTTATGAAATTGAAAGATTTTGGAGTATAATTACCACACTTAAACATACAAGTAATGTAAATAATAATTAGAAAAGAAAATACTAAATCATGAGATTTTGTCATCATACCTAAGATGAATTCAAGAAAACTCTTAAGTTAAAAGTTCCATAAGATTCTATAAATAAACATAAGGTTGAAAAATAACAGAGAACAAAAAAGCTCTGTATCAACCACAAGGAGTTCAACCAAATATCCAAAAAAAATCTAAAAAACAGTTTATGGTATATGAAATTTGTCCCACCAAAAGATGCCTAGCTCCCTAAACCAAAATGAGCAAACCTCATTCTAAATTAAAGATGAAACAAAAGAAACAAATAAAATGTTATAATCCTTAACAGACATGATCCCATAAGAAGATTGAGTAAAAAAAAAGGACAGCCGGGTGCACGAAGCTCCTGCTATGCGGGGTCCCGGGGAAGGATCCATTGTACGCAGCCTTACCCTGCTTTTTGCAAGAGGTTGTTTCCATGATTCGAACCCGTGACCTTTTGGTCACAAAGCAATAACTTTATCGATGCGCCAAGGCTCCCCTTCCCATAAGAAGATTGAGTAAAAACTAAAAATATAGAGAGCATTTCAAGGAAAAAAACTTGGAAATAAGATTCATGGAAACAGATCAACTAATGGAACAAATTGCACTTCCAGATGTAGATAAGTCAGTTGCAAAAACAAAATTATAA